>VDFB02166866.1:0-31743 GCA_007258455.2 Sequoia sempervirens | reverse complement strand
ACAAAATGTTATTAATAGATAATTTTAACCAAAACCTCTCACTGAACCTACACTTCCATTTAACATTCAAACATGACTTCAAGGAGAAATTAGGAAGAAGCTTCAAATATATCTTTTTTAAAGGGAACAACAAAAAGGGGTATGAAGACAACCATGACCAATCCGTGAAAAAATTGCAATGAATTGGAGTACAGAGTTTCATAGACAGCTCCACTGGCACCAAAGATTGCACAAAGATAAAAAAAGCTCTATGTTTGTTGCTACGAGTGAACTAATTTTTAACTTCATTCCATGGTGACCAACTCATTGATTGGAAATTCCCTAAATTGCCAACATTACAGACCCCTTTTCGAAACAAAGAAAAGGAATGCTTCGAAAAGCTTAATGCAAGAGATTGTCCATGATAGAGGATATGTTTGTTCCACCAAATAAATGAAGTGGAAAAACTAAAACCAATTTGTAGGGATTCATCTCCTCTCCACATTAAAAGGTGACAATCATATTGCCAAGCCTTCCAAATAGATTGAAAGGGGAGAGAAGCCTTAAAAGAGAAAAATGAAGCATGAATGCTTTTGTCTAACTATCCCACTTGCTACCATTTTTTCTTAACTGAAGAATGATTAATCAGATATCTAATCAGGAGCTTCTGTGGTTCATCCCCTTTAACTGCTCTAATAATTCATTTGGAAACCAAATGAATCCCCTGAGTCCTAGGGTCTATGAGACCCAACCCTCCTTTATATTTCAACTTAATACAATGAGACCATGTAGTGGATATATATCATAGGTTACCACCCCACTTTTCCCATAGAAATCTATGAATGATTCTGACTAAATCATCATAGCCTTTCTTAGAAGGCATCCAGCATGAAGAATAATAGGCATGTGTAGCAAGGAAAATCTTATTAACAACTTGAATTTTACCCACCAAGGAAAGAAATTTATACCCCCAGTTAAAGAGCTTCTGCTTAAGTCTATCAAGAAACCAATTCCACATATCACAAAGAGAAACCCCAATACCGAAGGAAATTCCAAGGTACCTCATGATTTCTCCATGTTTGATTTGTTTCTATTCTTTGGGAATCCACTGAGGAACACTCCCAACTTGAACCATTAAATTTTTTGTTTTGTTATGAGCTAGTTTAGAACCTGAAATTTTACAATAAAGCTCCAAAATTTCTATCAGATTGGAGATGTCCTTTTCAGAATTTTGTAAAAAGAGTAAGTTGTCATCAACATAATGAGAAGTAATAACAAAATTATTGAAAGGAATAGAAACACCTGCTATAAGTTGTTGATTAATACCACTTTGAAGAAGATAATCCAAAGCATCAACTGTAAAAGTATATAGGTAAGGAGCAAGAGGACATCCTTGGCAAATGGATCATTGTAATAAAAGTGGATCAGGCATCATGTTATTGATGATAATTTGAGCATTAGCATCCTAGAACAACATTTGAATTTGAGACTGGATTTTAGGAACGAAACTCAACCATTGGAGCATTTTAATAATAAAGCTCCAACGAATTCTATCATAGGCCTTGTCAAAATCAAGTTTTATTAAAATAGCATTTTGGCATGTTTGTTGAGACCATTCACAGGTTTCCCATGCTAACATAAGGTTCTCAAGAATATATCTGCCAGCAATAAAGCCTATTTGATCTATTCAAACAATTCATTGCACCACAAGTTTTGCACGAATAGCCAGAGCTTTAGCAATTATTTTATATGAGGTATTTAACAAGGTGATAGGATGCCAACTAGAAACAAAGTCTTCCATTTTTCCTTTAGGAAGGAGCTTAATTATGCCACCATTAATGTTTGGACCTAAGGAAATTTTATTAAGGGCCTCTAGGGATAAGTAGTAGAAGTCTTTCTTGATATGTGGCCACATAACCTGGTAGAATTCCATAAGAATCCCATCGCTGCCCAAATTTTTGTGAGGGGCCATACACTAAAGGGCATTTTCCAATTCTTCCAAAGATAATGATCTATCAAGATACTGGTTGTACCTTGGATCAATTTTGTTAGGAATGTGGTCTTTGACGACATCCTCAAGAATTTGTTGAATATCCTCCCATTGGTCATCTTTGAAGAGGTTCTCATAAAAACATTTGAGAACATTACAAGTATCAATAGGACTAGTTTGTAAGACATTGAATCCATCCTTTACAATACCAATTCTTTCTTTTTTATGTTTATACTTGAGGTAATTAAAAAAATATTTTTGTACCCTTGTTTCCTCCCTTTATCTAATGTAATATGGATCTGATTTTGGCCCCCTTCCATTTATAATTATCCATTTTATGTAGCTAAGCCTCAATAGCAGCAATGGAAGTTTGAATCCTAATATTGTTTGGATCAACATTAAGCAGTTTTCTATCATGCACGAGTTTTCCTTAGAGGGTTATTTCTTTCCATTTGCATTGTCAAGCCATTTGTTTACCAACTGAATGCAAAAAACTAGTGCATTTATTTATAGCAACACACCACCACTCTATCCAAGACCCCCCTCATCAGGTTTGGGGATGGAGTTCCAAAGACCTTCAAGAGCATATAGAAAGGAAGGATTCTTTAAGTGGGATACATTAAGTTTGAAAGGCAGTGAACTATCTATGTTTGATTTTGGGGAAAAAACTTATATTGTAAATGATGGAGTAATGGTCTGAGAGAGTGGTAGAAAGATCCACCTAAACGTACACACCCAAAGGGTCATGATTGTGGGCCAAAGTAGGGGATATGTAAAATCTATCCAACTACTTATTTTTCTATCACTTCCCAATCTACAATTGGACCAGGTGTACCGATTGTTTGAATGGATGGAAATATTATCATGAATAGGATCAACCACTCCCAAGTATTTTCAACAAAACAACAAACTATCAAATTCTTCTCTACTAAGATTAAATTCTTTAGACCAGCTACGATTATGAGCATGCTCAACCATATTAAAATCACCCCCTATTATCTATTCAGCATTGGGTAAATTATTAGCCAACCAATTCCATAACTCAGCATGCTCTTTAGCAGAGCTTGGGGCATAAATAGAACAAAAACCAATAAGTTGTCCATTGATAAAAGTGAGAGCCCAAACACAATTGTGGGAAGGGTCCTCACCTTTATCAATAACATGCTTAGCAATCCATGGGGAAATTTCAATAACAACCCCACCTTTTCCCTCAATATGAGAAGTAAACAAGAACATGGCATCACCCCAAACCTTACATAAAGACGCTTCAAGCTTAATTCTCCCAATTTTGAATGCTTGAAGGAAAAGAACATCAGGTTTCCATTTCATAACAACTTCTATGAATTTAAATTTGTGAGGGGGGAGAGAGAGATCCCTCGCATATTCCAGGACAATATCTTATAATTCATGATGAAGGGATGATTATTCATCTAGAGTTAACACACTGAACCAATTATTAATATTGAAATCTGAGTTCCTAACTTTGTGATCTTGAGAGGTGGAAGAAGGAGATGTAGAATGATGATGAGTTCGAGAAGGAGAAAGGGCATAATCAAGAGTGCACTGGTGCAGAGAAGATGAGCAAGGGGGAGGAGAGGAACTTCAAGCAAGGGCTTTAGGAGAAGAATGGGGGGAGAACATGAGTGCACTTGGCATACAGAACAAGAGGTATAAGGAGGGGAAGGCTCTTTCCTCTTTCTAACCTCTCTCCACTTGTCCAACATAATGGCATCTTTGAAAGATGGGGTTGTCTCACCAAGAACACTAGGAGGACTACTAGAGTTTGAATGAGGAACAAGAGCATTTTCAAAGGTAGATGATAGGGATTGAGGGGGTTGGATGGTATGAGGCGACTTGGACTAGGGGTAGATAAATGACCGCTAGGTGGAGAGGATATTGCTGGTGTTTGAACCATTTTTTTCTTTATAAGAGCACACTCAAGGATCATATGGCCTTCTTTTCAACAATAGAAGCATGCATTCAGTTTATTTAAATAAACAATTAGCTAAATCAACTCAAAACCAGGGCCAACCAATTTTATGTTCTCTGGTAGGGATTTTTTTAAGTCAACTTCCACATAGGCCCTAGGATCAACCCCAAGGCTTGAAAACTTATTAGAAATGTGCTTGCACCAAATTACTCTACCTAGTTGGGCAACAATGTCTTTTAAAAAAGGTCTAAAGGCTAGATTGAGAAAGGGAAACTCAACCCACATAGGGCAGTATGAATGGGAAGGGCCTTCAAAATGAAACTTAAAATTCTAGGCTTGCAAATAATTTTTTTTCCACAGATTACCCAAGTCCCATATTGTAATATAGCCTGGACATGGTCTTCATACTTGAACATACAAGATACATATCCTTTTCCAAGACCCCTCAAAGCCTCTATTTCTCATCCTTGCTTTTCCCAATTTAATCTTTCCCATTTATAAAATTCAGTTTCAGAAGGCGTGCCTCTTATAAAAACAAAATCATAGTTCTATTTTGGCACTCTGCAATTAGACCAATACCATCACCAGAGAGTTGTATTTCTAGGATTTTACCTAAATTTTCTTCTGGAATAAGCTCGTATGGGTCTTCATTGGAAATCGCTGGCATTTTCTCCAAAGTCACCTCCAAATTCATAGCTTCATTGTGGTCATTTTCTCTGAAATCCATCTTACAATCTACTATATTTTCCTTAACCTTCGTGTAAGGGGGGTTACCCAGCAGTCGAGCCTCAACTTTGAGCCGCATCAGGGCTGAGAGAAGCAAAAAAAAGCAGTGATTAATGGCGTCTAGGGTTTTTGGAAGGTTTCGCCCTATTCAATGTCTTTTATTTTTAAGAAAATGTTTTTTTTTTTTAAATGTTATTTTGAATGCTATGTGATTCTTTTTAGGGGATTTTTTAAAGTAATAATAAATTTTAAATATTTATGATTAGACTTTTATTTATTCTTAATAAAGTCTAAAAATTTATTTTAGAAAAGGTTTTAGATTTACTATAAAGAGGTAAAGAAATAAACAAGAGAATAAGAGATACATAGGAAAGATTAGTTTGTAAGGTTTGAATATTCTTTTTTTTCTTATAAGGATTCAAAGAACAAGAATTCTCAATATGATTCTTTTGAAGAAGATGAGCATGAATTTGACTGACAAGTGTACATTCATCTAGACAATAGAGTGAAAATTTCTTCTAGTATCTTCAAGTTCATAAACATTTATTATAAGAGCATCCATTCTCCCCATTTGATCACATTAATAATTTAAAAAGTAAATATAAACTTTAAATGTTTGATAAAATTAAATTATTGATCTTATATATGTGACCTCACTTTATATGACCCTCTTTACAAGTTTGGCATTTTTTATACCATCTTTTTTGGGGAGAGATTATAGATGAACTCTAGATGTCCCCTATTTCCATCAATGGTATTTCTAAAAATCCATCTTTGTGTCCCTTTCAATTACATATAGGGTGTTAAATCTACTAATTATACTTAACTCAAAAGATTTATCAAAAATTCAAAAAGTTAAGAAAAACCTAAAAAGGTTTATTTTGTTTAGTGTTTGTTATATCAAGGGTTTTCTTTTACGAAGGAAAGACACAATTATATAGAACTTACCATCTAGATGGCTGTAATTTTGAGTATCTAATAGTTGTTATTGGTACATTGATACTAAATTATATTACAAAGAATAATTGTCTTGATGATGTAATTCGCTAATATTTTTTAGTCTTTGTGTTATCTATTTTTTAATGCAGGAGCATTCGGGTCCACAAGTAATTGGTATCAACCAAAAAAAAAAAAATTGGTTTGGTTTTCTTGTTCTGCTTTTGGTTTTCTTTCTCTGAACAATTCCACTTGATCTGGGGTGATCGAATTATCATGAAAACAATCCTCTCATACAAAAATATTTGTGAGTGCTTTCCTGAATTATGGACAAAGGTCTAAATAACCGACATGTTTTATTATCTTTATCAATATACAATACTCGGTGGATTATAACTTACAAATTCTAGATACAAAATTAAATGAAATGCAATGAATATCCTTGTTGACAAATATGAAGGGAGATCAAAAGACAACATAAAATTGGTGCACATCATGAATTGTAGATTTGAACAACTTCCAACAGATGAGGCGTTAGACAAAAGAAGATTAAAAGTTTTAAATATGAAAGAGGCGCAGTTTAGAGGAGAAGGAGCGAAATAGCTAGGTATTGGGGTGTTCAACGCAAAGAAAGAAATAATATAAAGGGGTTGTGCACAAAAGTTGACTGTGTGTGGGGAGGCGCCTTATAGTAGGGTTGCAGGAGGGAGAAAATGGCAAAGAGAAGTTCCCCACATACCCGTGCTATGGGAGTGATTGCAAGTTTACAAGATACACATTAGCATGCATACTGAATTGGGTAGGAGACTCGCATGGGAAAGGTGAATGCAACATGAGGTAGAGGAGAGCTATATGGGTACCAGAGAAAGAAAAGAGCATAATGCATAATCTGTGTAGGAGATAAAGGAAAATATTGCAATGAACTCAGACCATAAAAGAAGTGAAATTACCTGATTGAGAAGTGTGTTTTGTGGAGAAAAAAAGAGGCATCATAGAGGCTGTGTAGGTAATTGAAGTGAGGAGCTATGCACAATTTTGGAAGGAGCAGCTAGCATGAGGTATTTTTCTTGCATGATGCAAGTTTGGAAGTGACGGTTATAAAAAGTCATGAAATTTTGTATATTAGCAGACTTCTCAATGGAACATGAACTATGAGCTTGTGGATATGAGAACCAATGTATTGGAATGATGATAGGGCCGCGCTAGTTGAAGTCTAAAAGAAGGTTAATAAGCATGCTAGGAATGATGTGGATGGTGGTTGAAAAAGAGAAGAGTGGATCGAGCAAGGACAATGGCTTGGGACAAATGAGAAGAGACGCATAAGAGAGTAGAAGATAAGAAGAGTAAAGACTTAGAGACAAATGCAAGCAAAGATTTGGGTCTGTATGAAGGTGTTTTTTTAAAGATGGAAGTCAGATCATAGTGTGAAGAGAAAATGAAAAACTAAATGGAGTAGAAGAGCGATGGACTTGCCAGAGTTATAGTAAAGTGATACTGTAGTGAAATTTTTGAGTAAATGAATCTATTTATTTTGGTTTTCTATTGGAATGGTATGTAGTGTAACTGTGTAGTTGATTTAAATTGACACAAGTTATTGTCAATTTGGAGTTTATTGTTCATAGAGTCTTTATGTAATCTGAGTTTTGTGGTGAGTGTGTTTTTATCTTCATCAAGTGGTATCAGAGTAGGTGGTTTTGAGCACGTGGATAGAGCGTCGAGAGAGAGGCTACTCACACCAAGACCTATGGGTGAAGAGGGAAGTGAGTAGAGGTTTTGGGGGCATAAGCAGATTGCCGAACGTGAGGCAACTTGTGACATAACCTATTGATAATAGAAGTGCGAGTGAAGTCCAAAAGTACCATTGTAGATGTAGAGATTCCTAGTGGTTGAGCGCTAGAAGGCGCAAAATTAGAAGTGGGAGTGAGAAGCTCAAAAAAATCATTGTAGGTGAGTAGAGTCCTAAACGATTGAGAGCGAAAGCGCAAAGAAAAGTGTTGTGTGATGGAAAATTACAACAGACGAAGTGAATCTTTGTGAGGATCTAGGTACGATTACAGCATGGAGGTTGCAATGGAAGAGTTGTAAATAAGTCGAGAGAGGAAGGAAATGGTTACCTTAAGGTGAAGACAAAAAAAGGCATAGCCATTAGACAATGCGTATGAACCTACAGGTTGTGACTTTTAATGTATAGCCAAGAGGTGACCAGAAGAGAAAAGTGAGAGGTCATTTGTAGAGTGGAGAGGAAGTACTTGGTGAATGAGGTCGAATTAATTGGTGGAGGAGGTCGGGCTATTGGCGAAGGAGGTCGGGTTGTCAACAACAGAGTTCGTTGGAGGTTGTGTGCAATCTAGAAGGGTAGTTCTATCACCTAACTCCAATTTTGTGAGCCCATGCTCACAAATTTTCTTACCCAACGTGTCTGATGAAGGAGCATCCAGGCCCACGAGCAATTGACATCAACCAGAAAAAAATTCGGTTTAGTTTTCTTGTTCTGCTTTTGGTTTTCTTTCTCTGAGCAATTCCACTTGATTTGGGGTGATCGAATTATCATGAAAACAATCCTCTCATACAAACAAATTTGTGGGTGCATTCCTGAATTATGGACAAACGTCTAGGTAACCTGTTGGAAATAGGTAATTTCTACTATATTCTAGAATCTTCTTATGATGAATATTTTATTTGTGTTGTAAGGTCGGCTGACTATAATAATTTTCTAGATGTTTCTATTAAGTAGTTTCTAGAATCATTCCTATATTTCTACGTTCTCTATATAAGAGGTAGATGTAAACCATTTATGTACAAGCAATAGAGGAAGCAATGGAATGAGGTGCAGCAGTACAGTTATGAATTAAATTTCTGTGTGTCTTTTTCAGTGTTTCATATTTTGTATATGAGTTTGAATGTCTTGTGGATGTGAGATCCACCACTATCAGATTGGTATCAGAGCATGGTAAAATGCCTGGGTGTTTTTGGAAGAAAATGGAGTGAATATTGCCAGTCCTGTGTTTTCTTTCCCTAATGGCGTGAAGAAAATTCTTTGTTGGAAGATGTTGTTTGTGCATTCTCTGATGTTGTGTTGTTTTTTCTTTTTTTAATGCAAAGTAATGTTCAAGTTAAAAAAACCAAAATCAGGAGTATAATATAGTGGAATGGATGGAAGGTTTTCCGATTTGCCCTAAACTTTTGTTAGGGTATGGTCAAGTAATTTATAGGGCTAGCGACGGATTAATTATTTTGTGATTCTGAAGAATGCAGAATGAAGAAATTGTTGGCTGTGTAAAAGAAATAAAATAGCGGCATTGTTAACACCATATGTTGTTTGTTAAAGCCATCTATTTTTTTTGCTGTGCGTGGAGTTTTGAAAGATTGTTTGTTGTGCGTGGAGTTTTGAAAGAAGAGACTGTGCATTGAAACCTGATGGGAATGTAGGAAGAAATATGGTGTAGAAAGGAGGCGTGAGGCAGATAGAAGATGCTGGGTGTTTGAAGATTCTGTGTAGATTGGCGTCCAGAGGCATTAAATCTGAAGGAGTGCCGTTGGAAGAAGACTATAGTGTTGCTAAAGATTGGTATGAGCATTGGCTTGAGAATTTATGAAAGATTTTTTTTTTTTTTTCATTATAGAAAGGACTGTCATAGTAAATCTGTGTTGCCCTAGTCAGGGTTTGGTACATTTTTTATTGAAATTTTCAGATTACATAAGTTATGTTTAAAGAAAAAAAATTGTGAGATAACATGTATCAAAAATTTGTTGGAAGTGATGATTTGTGAAGTTTGAAGAAAGATTGCAACAAGGGTTTCAAAAGGTTACAGCGAGTTGAAGGAAATCATGGAAGAGTGAAGGCAGGTGAAGATTGCAAAATTGAGGTAAGTTTATTTGTTTGATTCAATGGGAAAAGCTAATAGAGTAAAGAAAGAGAAAACAAAAGATTTAGAAGAAGAATTAATAAAGGTGACTTGAAAGAAAATACAAGTTTAAAATGTGAAAAAGATTTTTTTAGAAAAGGAAATGGAAAAATTAAGGGAAGAAATGGGGGCAAAAAAATGTAATCTTTATACAGAGGCAATTGAAGAGCTAGAGGATAAGTTAAAGTTTTTGGAACAAATACATAATTTGTAGGTGAATAAATCATCCAAACTTAAAGAGAAGAATAATGAGATTGAAGAAAAGCTAAAATTGTTTGAGGAGATCAAGGAAAAGAATGAGGAATTAGAACAAAGAATAAAGTTGGTTGATGATTTAGAAGAAAAGGTGAAGAAATTAGAAGAGAATAGTTTATACAAAAATGAAATATTAAGATTGAATAAAGAGAATGAATGTTTGAAGACAAAGAAATCCACATGTGATGTTTCATGTAGTACAAAAGATTTGAGTTTTTCAATTGATAAATGTGTTTTTGCTGAAGAAGTTTGTGATAAAAAATGCCAAAATGATAATGTTGTTAGCTGTAATGGCAATGAAATGAATGTTGGTTTAAAGATCATGGAAAGAATGGGATACAAAGGTAAAGGTTTAGGAAGGCATGATCAAGGGATGAGAGAGCCAATTAAGCCAATAATGAGGCCAAAGCATGAAGGTCTTGGATATGTCACAGGTAAAGGAAATAATACATGTGTAACCAAATTTGTTAAAGAAAAGGAATGTGTGCAATGTTGTCAGTGTAACAGGAAAGGACATACAAAGGATACATGTTGGGATCTACATCCATGCAAAATATGTGGTTTGAGAAATCATTCAGAGAAGATGTGTTGGCAAATAGAGAAGACAAATATAGGAAGTATGAAAATGGATTGTGGATGGGTTTACGGATCGAGTTGGCAGAAAATAACAGGTATGATCAAGAATTTGTTTAAATATAAAAGTTTGCAAGTGAAAGTTGATGGCAATCAAGCAAGGTTTTTAGAAAGGAATAATAGATAATAAGTTTGAAGATGATAGTAATCATGGCAAGGCAAGACATCTATAGAAGGCAAGATTCTAGGAAGTTCCAGATTCAAGATTTGAAGAGTTAAATAGTTCAAGGAATGCCGCAGCAGTTGGACAAGGACAAAGGCATAGTTAAGGCATAAAGATCATCAAGATGGAAAAGAAAAGGATTCGAGAAAGTCTGAAGACTTGGTTGCAACCATAAGGCAAAGAAGAGAAAGAAGACAACTGTCAATGGCAAAAGAGATTGGGGAATGCCGCAGCATTCGTGGTCGAAATTAAGGAAGGAAAACCTCGATACTAGGTTTTTCTAGAATAATCTATGTGATGTAGTATTGTAATTAGTTGATAGTAGAAATTAGGGGGGAGTGTTGGAAATAGGTAATTTCTACTATATTCTAGAATCTTCTTATGATGAATATTTTATTTGTGTTGTAAGGTCGGCCGACTATAATAATTTTCTAGATGTTTCTATTAAGTAGTTTCTAGAATCATTCCTATATTTCTATGTTCTCTATATAAGAGGTAGATGTAAACCATTTTTGTACAAGCAATAGAGGAAGCAATGGAATGAGGTGCAGCAACACAGTTATGAATTAAATTTATGTGTTTCTTTTTCAGTGTTTCATATTTTGTATATGAGTTTGAATGTCTTATGGATGTGAGATCCACCACTATCATAACCGACATCTTTTATTATCTTTTTCAATATACAATACTCGATGGATTATAACTTACATATTCTAGATACAAAATTAAATGAAATGCATCAAATAGCCTTATTGAAAAATATGAAGGGAGATCAAAAGAAAACATAAAATTGGCTCACATCATGAATTGTAGATTTGAACAACTTCCAGCAGATGAGGCGTTAGACAAACAAAGATTAAAAGTTTTAAATAAGAGAAGAGGCGCAGTTTAGAGGAGAAGGAGCAACACAGCTAGGTATTGGGGTGTTCAACGCAAAGAAAGAAATAATATAAATGGGTTGTGCACAAAAGTTGACTGTGTGGGGAGGCGCTTGATAGTAGGGCCGTAGGAGGGAGAACATAGCAAAGAGATTCCCCACATACCTGCGCCATGGGAGTGATTGAATGTTTGCAAGATACACATTAGCATGCATATCGAATTGGGCAGGAGACTCGCGTGGGAAAGGTGAATGCAACATGCGGTAGGGGAGAGCTACATGGGTACGAGAGAAAGACAAGAGCATAAGGCATAATCTGTGTAGGAGATAAGGAAAATATTGCAATGAACTCGGGCCATAAAAAGAAGTGAAATTACCTGATTGAGAGGTGTGTTTTGTGGAGAAAAACAAAGAGGCATCATAGAGGCTGTGTAGGCAATTGAAGTGAGGAGTTGCACACAAGTTTGGAAGGAGCAGCTAGCATGAGGTATTTTTCTTGCATGATGCAAGTTTGGAAGTGATGGTTATGAAAAGTCATGAAATTTTGTATATTAGCAGACTTCTCAATGGAATGAGAACTATGAGCTTGTGGATACAAGAACCGGTGTATTGGAATGATGACAGGGCCGCACCCACGATTGAAGTCTGAGAGAAGGTTAATAAGCATGTCAGGAATGATGTGGATGGTGGTTGAAAAAGGGAAGAGTGGATCGAGTAGGGACAATGGTGTGGGACAGATGAGAAGAGACACATAAGAGAGTAGAAGATAAGAAGAGTAAAGAATTAGATACAAATGCAAGCAAATATTCAGTTCTAGGTGAAGGTGTTTTGTTAAAGATGGAAGTCAGATTAGAGTGTGAAGAGAAAATGAAAAACTAAATGGAGTAGAAGAGCGATGGAGTTGCCAGAGTTATTGTAATGTGATACTATAGTGAAATTTTGGAGTAAATGAATCCATTTGTTTTGGTTTTCTATTGGAATGGAATGTAGTGTAATCATGTAGTTGATTCAAATTGACACAAGTTATTGTCAATTTGGAGTTTATTGTTCATGGAGTCTTTATGTAATATGAGTTTCATGGGTTTTGTGGTGAGTGTGTTTTTCTCTTCATCATTTTTGCTCTCTTAGATCTATTAGTGTATTGATGTACCCTAATCATTGTGTTATTTGATCCATGCTCATTTTAATTGGGCTTCAATGATCTATTTCTCAACCTTTATATAAAAGTGTTAGGACCCTTTCAAAAATTCACCTTTGAAAAAATTGATATAAGTTGGTGCGGCGAATATCCTCAAAAACTAGCGAATTACGGTGACATGCAATTGCCTTCCCCCGATAACAGCAAGTTAACAGGTGTGCTCACTCCTTTTCGTTCTCTCTTTTAATGCATTTATTATGAATTCATCCTCTCCCTCTTCCCTCTATCATTCGACAGAGGCCATACCCCCTATTTCCCGTTTGGTTGCGCCAAGGGCATCAATGGCATTTGACACTCCAAGCATAGTTAATCCCAAAAACAATTCATTGTTTACAAGACCCAAATCGTTCTGTGAGGCGGTTGCTAACTCTGGTATTACCATTGGCGTGAGCGCAAGGTTTAACTTATCGAGTTTTCATGAAGCCTGCGAATCTGGTAAGAACAATGGGGTTGCTCCTTTACCTTTCTCTTTTTCTCCTAATCCGAAAATGTTTGTTGAAATAGGTAAGGAAAAAAATAGGTTAAGGAATTCTGCTATTTTCTTCTCTACTGTTGAAGTGGATAAATGCCCTCCCAGGAAATTCTTAGATGATTGGTTCCATAACTATTGGAACTTGAAACTTGGTTTCCATATTTGATTTTGTAGGCAAATTCAAAAAGGTCTATTTGTAATTTTCTTTGCTAATCATGAATCCCAGGCCAAAATTCTTAAAAAATAGTATTGGACCGTGGGCTCTACCTCCTTTTGCGCCCTGGCTTGGTCTCCTGAGGCAATTCATGAGGAAGTTCTTGCCCTCTCAGCCCCTCCGTGGATTTTGGTTAAACAGATCCTGCCATTTCTATGGCGTTTCCTTCCTCAATTGCTTGAACCACTTGGTAAAGTCATCTGAATGGATGACACTGTGAGATTGGTCTCTCATATGGATGCCAGAGTGCTTATCTCATTGAATCCGGGTAAAGAAATTCTGACTGAGATTAACATTGACATCTCTTAGGACAATTTCTCTTGTCCCATTGAAATTCTTGGGGGTCTGAACGCTTGCTTTTTGTGTAGAAGGGAAGGGCATCTGAGGAAGGACTACCCCATCCTTAAGAAAAAACCAATGTCGACTAAGCCCTCACCTCTCCAAAAATCCTCTGATACTGCTAACCCTAATTTGGAATCCTCAGTGAACAAAACCCCTCATGTTGCTGAACCTTCTAATCCCCCCGTTTTGGCCTCCAACTCCCCATCCATCCCTGTTGCCCTTTCCCCTGCTTTAATCTCGGCTAACTCCTTGTCCCTTGTGAATGTGACTCAAAATGACGGGCTCCAAACCATGGCCAAAACTTCCAATAAGTGTAGATGAAGGACCAATAAGCAGACTAACACCTCTATTGAGGCCTCCCTATCCTTGAATCCTCAACTTACCTCCAACACGAACAACTCCATCCTAGCCGCTTGAAAAGAAATCCAAATCTACTCCCCCCCAACTAGTTTGATTCTGAAGGACCTCTCTGACAAATGCATTGACCCGGCCCCTCCCCAAAACTTCCCTCATAAGATCTTCCATGAGCTTGGTGACGACTATTTTCCTGAGATCATCCTCGCCTGCAAGTACTCCTCTATTTCCGCTTTTCTCCCTTCAAAGCATACAATGGATATGGATATCCTGTCCCCTGCTAGATCATATAATGAGGACGAATTCAAAGGAGATTTCCCCACATCTAAACGATGGGGGAGATGCTTGGGCTCCAAAAATAAGAACTCCTCCAGTAAGAAGCTAGGGGTTGTCCATACTATTGATACGGCCCCAATTGTGGGGTCCACAGATCATTGTTCCCCCCTCCCCACATGTTTCGTCATGAATTGCATTTCATGGAACATAAGAGGGCTTGAATCCCCTGACAGAAGATTTGTCATTAAGCGGTATTTAGATACCTATAAGTCCATGGACTTCTTGATGCTGCAAGAGATTAAAGCTATTGGCTACGTTCTTGATTCCAATCTTAACTTCCTGTGGAAAGATGCCATTAAGTTCTATACTAACCACCCTAGGGGCCGGGGTGGGGTTGTGCTTCTAGTTAACACGACTTGGGAGAAGTATATCACTAGCAATGGGCTCTCCCCTTGTAACAGAGTTGTGTGGGTTACTATTAATTACAATAACAATGTCTTTGGCATATGCTCCATTTATGCCTCAAATGATTTCAAGGAGAGAGCGAACCTTTGGGACTGGCTGGCTACTCTCCCTAATATCCCGTGGCTTGTGGGAGGGGATTTCAACATGATTGAATCCCAGGAGGACAAAATTGGTGGTCTTCCTTTTGCTTCGAAAGACATGGTAAAATTTCATTGGAATAGAATGAAAAATGCTAAACACTTCTTTGACCCCTTGGTTGGAACTAAGGACATGAACACTGACATGTGGCACACCTAGTGTAATTTCCAACAAGGTCCCTCTAGAATATATTTTAGACTTGACCGTTTCTATGCTAATAAAAATTTCTTCTCTGTTTTGCTTGATAACTTGGGCAACTCTGTCCTTGTTACCCCCAGTTCCCTCTCCGATCACCACCCTATCTCCACCTGTTTTAGAATTAACAATTCCCCTATGCGTAGCAAATGCTCCAATCCCAAGTTTTTCCTTAACACTAGTCTTCTTAAAGATGAGGACAATCTTGTTTCCATTCATATCATTAGACTCATTAACAGGAATAACTTTTCCACCAACTCTCACACGGATAGATGGAACATGAACATTCTCACCTGGCAGAATCTGTTAAAAACCATTGGCCAAAAAAGGGCCAAAGATTATAGGTTCACTGAAAAAAATATTTCCTCTGACCTTCAGAAAGCTGAAACTAACATCCAAGCCAATCCCTCGGACTATGATCTCATCTCGCATGTTGTCAATGCTAAGGAAGCCCTTAGGCAGCACCAGCAGGTTAAAACTAGAGGCGCCAAGATTAGATCTCATGCTCACTGGCTATAGTTTGGTGATCAGGGATCTAAATTTTTCTTTAACCTCATCAAGCATAAATAGTCTAATGAAACTATAGAGAGAACTATAATTGATAATCATGAAATAACTGACCTTGACAACATCAAAGAGGCCTTTGCTAAATTTTACCAAAATCTTTTTGCTTCTGAGGATTCAGAGGAGGCTTCCTCCCTTAGAAATCAGTGTCGTTCTCTTATCCCTAATAGGATCTCCACTTCAAATGCTAACCTACTATCCAAAGATATCTCCTTGGAGGTAATTGAAAAAGCCATTAACTCCCTTAATAATGACAAGGCCCCTGGGCTGGATGGCCTCCCGATAGAGTTTTACAAGGCTAATATTAGATGGATCTACAAAGATCTTCAAGATATCTACTCAAAAGCCCTTGCTAGGGGTTCCCTGGGTAGCTCCATCAATACAGGTATTATAAAGTTGATACCCAAGGATGGGGACAAAGCTCTCATTAAGAATTGGAGACCTATCACTCTCCTCAATGTTTCCTATAAATTTTTTTCCAAGATCCTAGCTCTGAGACTTGAGAATATCCTACCCAAATTTGTTTGTTCTACCCAAACTGGCTTCATTAAAGGAAGATATATTCTTGAGAATCTAATCACCAGTTGGGAAGCCATGAATTGGGCCAACTACTCTTAGCAAAATTATGCTATGTTTCTTCTAGATTTCAAAAAATCCTATGATAGGATGGAATGGAGCTTTATCTCCATGATGCTTGAGGCCTTTGGATTTCCTTGTGTTTTCTGCAATTCTGTTAATATGTTGCTCAATGATGCCTTTGCCCAGGTTGATGTTAACAACTCTCTTTCAGCTTCTTTCCCCCTTGGTAGATCCATCAGACAAGGTTTCCCCTTGGCCCTTGCCCTCTTTTTTATTTCCTCTAATGCCCTATATTACATTCTTAGAGATAACTCAATCTCCCCTGCTGTTAGGGGCATATATCTCCCTAATAATGAAGACCTTATAAACTGCCAATTCGCTGATGACACTGCTATCTTCTTTGAAGCTATTGCTGACAACTTTGAAGCTCTAAAGAACAAAATCAATTTGTTTTGCACTATTTCTGGCACTCGTTTATTCCACTATAAATCTATTTGTCTTGGTTGGGATCAGCCCCCTGTTTGGTTTAAAAACTATGATTTTTAGTGGGGAGGTCCTCACAAAATTGTGAGATACTTGGGCATACCTTTCTCTATTGACCCCTCCCTTAAGGATATGTGGTCTTGGGTTAAAGATAAAATCACTAAGAAGTTGGATAAGTGGCACAATAGAACTTTGTCCTTGGCTGGTAGAGTTCAAGTCTGCCAAAAAAATATTTCTTCCTATAATATCTATTATTCCTCAGCCTGGATGTCCAACAATTACCAAATCTTGGAAATTCTAAAGGCTGTCAGGAAGTTTCTCTGGTCTGATGGTAAAGGTAATAGAAAAATGCATGTTGTTAAATGGGACTGGTGCCATGCTAATAAGCTCCTTGGGGATCTTGGCTTGAAGGATCTTAAACTCCAAGAGATTGCCCTTGCCGCCAAATGGATCTTTCACTCTTTAGATGGTAATGATCCTTGGAAGATCCTTGTTAGGAACAATATAGAAGGGGGATTCCCCAAAAATGCAAAATCTTGGAAGAATCTGCCTTTTAATGATCTGATTATTGGTAACTTTCCTATTGTTGTTCAAGGATCTACTATTTTTAGATCCATTTGGAAATCTTGGGATCATGTCAGGAAGTATATTACTAACAAGGCCTTCTATGATGATAATTAGCTTTATGGTGAAAGGTCCATCTAGTGGAACCTTCACTCTTCTGGCAAACCCCTCGCCCTCTCCCAAGGTTGCTCTGCTAGACACTGGTCTATTAAGGGCATCTCTCAATTGGCTGACCTCTTTGAGCAAGACAGATTAATTAGTTGGGATGATCTCAGAAGCAATTTTGATATCCCAACCTCCTAGAAGAAAACCTATAATATGATTCTCAAGGCCACCAAGGACCTTCCCACTACTTGCCATATGGACTCTCATAGATATCTTAGCTATAAATGGTCGGATGGGACCACTTTATCCAAAATAAAATCCAAAAACATTTACAATGTGATTGGGCATACTGATGACATCATTGATCATGTCAATTTTGTCTAGTATTCCACCCTCGACGTCCGCTCTTGGAAGAAATACTTTGATATATTATGGAAAGGCCCTATTGAACCTAAGTTAAAATGCTTCAATTGGCTCTTGGTTCTTGATAGGCTCCCTATTAGAAAAGATAACTCTGCGGCTGACTACTATAATCTATGCAGGTTACCCGAGACTGGTAGACACATTCTTCTTGACTGCATCTTTGCTAAGGAAATTTGGCATATGTTTGGTATCACTTATCCTATGAATTTTAGTATTCTTGAAATTGTTACTAGGCATATTGATGGGCTTAAGAAAGACACTAATCTATTTTGGAAAATTCTCTCTAACATTTTATGGCAGATTTGGAAATGTAGAAACGAGGAAAGGTATCAAAGCAACCCCAGAGCTCTTACCGAGTCTTTTCAAAAACTCACATACTTTAAAATTTTCTTGTAGGTTCATACTACCATGATGATAGAAAAAGAAAAGCTCAAAAGGTTCTTGAAGACGGGTTATGCCACTTTCTTCATCTATGAGATGAAGGATGGATATGTTTGGAGGGAGAATATGGATAACTTGTAGATGTTCGAGAAGACTTGCAAAATGCTTAACCAAGAGGTTAAGGAAAACAATAACTCCACTAAGGACCAAATCCTTATGCTTGCGCAAATCCAGGAGAAGAAAAACATTGTTTGGATGGAGGGATCTAAGGGGTAGACTGCCTGGGTAGACACCCTTGATGATATCTTACACTAATCTCTTGGTCTCCCTCTCTTTTCTTTGTTTTGGTGTCTCTAATATGTAAATTCTTGATGCTCCTGATGTGAGGCCTGGCCTCTTTTGAGCTATACATTTTGATGTAATGGTTTTTTTTTTTTTTACCCCCTATCTATAATACAAAAAAAAATCTCCTTTACTCATATAAAAAAATACTATTATGTAAGCCAAATAATCTTCAAACTTCACATGGTTGATCATGTTAGGAGACAAATAAAAAAATTCAAAGCAATAAGAAACTCATAATGCAACTTAATCCTTATTTCAATGTGATTCCTTAAATTGTAATCAATAATCTCTCATCATGTCAAGAGGCATTCTATAATAGCACTAGGGCACAAAGTCTCATAACATGATCATGCACATACAAAAAAAAAAGAATAACTGACATATATTATTTAAAAGATTTAAAATGTAAGTCACATAACAACTATATAAATAAAATATATAAATATTAAATACATAATCTTTGCTAAAGGGTGATGCAATATTATACTCTAATAAATGTGATGGTATTTTATTTAGGTCAACCAATATCTATCTATGTATGTATGTCAAAATAAAAAATCCTTAACTTAATGTTGATAGCCATTTACATGTCAATATTTTTTCAAAAAAATATCTATATCCTTCATACAACAATGTGGGAATACAAAGGGTAATTGAATTCTATATGTTGGAATCTTACAAATAAATTAAAAGTGATTTTTAATAAATTGATGTTGGGGTAAGATGTGATAGTAAGAATAACACTAAATGTTAAACCTTTTATTTTAATAGAGGATTTTATGTTGAATGCAAAGATAGAGGTGGAATATGGGTGAAATGCAAATGCATAAAAATTAAGATAAAATTGAATCAAATTTTTAGTGTAGACTTTGATGTTAATTATGCTAGAATAATTTACAATGGTAATAGGAAGTGAAAGAAAAATTGATTAGAGTCAACATCTAATTCTTAAATACAAAAACATCAAAATTTTAAAATATATATTAATACAAAATTATTAAAATGTAAACATATAATATGTACTACACTTCTTAATGTAAAATCAAAATGGAAGAATGATCAAAATAAAATTAATGGTTTTTTTTTCAAAATAAAAAGAAAAATTGCATACAAAAATAAGACAAGTGCATTACAAAAAATTATTGTAGATAAATAAATCAAAATTCATGTGTTCATGTATATATGCAATATATAAAATAAAATAGCTTAAATATTAAAATAAAATAATTGACAAATAAATAAAATATCTCAAGGCTATATCTCTTAATATTTTTAGATAGATGTATTTAAAATATCTATACTAGTTTATAATGTTGAGAGACATTCGATATATATATAATTATCTATACTAGTTTATTACATTAAGAGGAATCCTATATTGACATCAACAAAATGTCATATCATGATCATGTACATAAAAACTAAAAAATAGCTAACATATTATTTTCGATGAATAAGTCATCTACCACATTTTATTAACTAAAACTCAATAATAATAAAGTATTAAAAAAAAAGAGGTGGGTGGTAAAAAGGCCCATAGCCTTAGATTGCAAGAGATACCAAATCTAAACAAAAGATGAAAACATACAAAACACAAAGCTTGAACATTAATAAAAAATAAATAAAATTATCAAGTGGTGAAAGCAACATCAATAAGTGGTCATAGTCATTAGGTTTTCCACATACCTCAATGGGGAAAAACCAAATCATAAATAGGCTCCCAACCAATAAGAGAACCCTCCTCCTAGTCTCCAATAATCCATTGGTGGGGAGCCTATAGGAGTCTTGATTCAATTAGAGTTGAGTACAAAGTACAATGATGGCGATTGCTATGGGGTCATATATATTCATGTATATTTTAAAGCATTGGCATGACATGATAATGTATGCAATTGTTAGGATTAGGTTATGGTATGTGATTAATTCGTGATTACAAGTGATGGTGTGGTTTAATTTTAGGAGGTTGTTTTTATCCTTTAGATACTTATTCCGATATTCTTTAATTTATAATTTAAAAATAATAATTAATTTTTTATATTTGAAAAAACATTATATTAATATAATTTTAAAATATGATCCAAATCATTAATATTAAAAATTATCATGCAATTAAATTTTAAATTACTTTTATATTCATCATTTTTTTAAATTTTAATATATAAATTTT
This sequence comes from Sequoia sempervirens, assembly GCA_007258455.2. Classification (NCBI taxonomy): domain Eukaryota; kingdom Viridiplantae; phylum Streptophyta; class Pinopsida; order Cupressales; family Cupressaceae; genus Sequoia; species Sequoia sempervirens. Next base: position 11,084 of record VDFB02166866.1, on the reverse strand, counting down.
ATTACATTACATAAATAAAATAGATCTTAAGAACTTTTGACTGCGGGGAGAATAAGATTATGTCATTGGAGTAAATAAAGTGGAGAAGACATTTGAGCAAATTTTTAGGCTTTATTTAGCAAGTGGTGGAACTTAGTTGAGCAGCGCCGCAATCTTTCCATCGTGATACAGACCTCACTCCAATAATTGTGATTAATAGTAAGTTAGGTCAACCGGTACATGGATTATATTTGTTAAATAAATTGTAATTACAAAATATATTTGAACATTTGAAAATCAGTTCCTTCGTTTTCATAGCTTTTTAACTATTCATGTTTCTATTAATCTTATTGCTATGCTTGTTATTGAGTATTTTGAAAAGAAGTTAGCATTAGTTTTTGTTTGCATTATCTATTTTTAATGTAATTTTGAATGTTGTGACTTTTTTTAAGGGTATTTTTTCTGAAGATAATAATATTTTTTACAAAATATTTATGATTTTTATTTTTTATTTTTTAAATAAAATTTAAATTTTTATTTTAGAAAAGGTTTCAGGTTTACTTTAAAGAAATAAGGAAATAATAAGAGAATAAGAGATAAAAGGAGAAATTTAGTTGCAAGGTATGGATCATCCTTCTTTTTAACATACAAATCCAAAAAATAAAGATTCTCAATATAAGTCTTTTGAAGAAGATGATCTTAAATTTGATTGGCAAGTGTACATGCATCTTAGACAATAGAGCAAATTTTTCTAGCATGTTTGAGCCCATAAGCATTTGTTGTGAGAGCACTCAATTTTCCCATTTAACCATATTTATAATTAAAAACTAAATATAAACTTTAATTGTTTGATGACAATAGGTCATTCAACACTCTTCTATAAATACCCATTCAATTGAGAATGAATCTCCATTCTTTGATTAGATTTGACACCATGCATAACTTGCATGAGAAAATTAATTGCATCAATGTGAGTATAAGTTGAATCCCCATCCATTCAAACATCTTCAAAAGAAAAAGACAAGGGTGTACTTAGACTTCCTCTAGATCTAACCATAAGTCAGTCTGCATGTCCAAAAAACAATTCAAAAACAAACACATGTTCAAAAACAATTGAAAAACACACAAAAAGACACCAATCAAACCAACTAATAAGAAACAATCAAAAGTTTGTATTTTTTAAATATTATATTATTATCTTTTTAATTGATTAAAAAATTAAATAAAACTCATTGATCATTAAAAAATAATATATCTTTTATGGCTCTAGGAAAATTTACCGCCAGCAATTCACCAATCGAAAATTTACCCCCATCAATTCATCATGGGAAAATTCACCGCCATGACAAATTCACCCTCAAGTAAAATCCACCGCGGATTTCTGCTGCAATGAATTGCTAGCGGTGAATTTGTCATGGCAGTTAATTTTCCAACGGGTGAATTGTCGGCGGTGAATTTTCCCATGGTTGAATTACTGGCAATGAATTTTCGGTCAATGAATTACTCACAGTGAATTTTCTGTCAATAAATTGCTAGCAGTGAATTTGGGGCATACCATCTTTTATACATAAATGCATTATACTCTCTAATATATTAACTTACATTGCTGTACACCATCTTTTATACACAAATATGCTCTCTAATATATTAACTTACATTAAAAAAATACGTATTCAAAGTGCGTTATATCATTTTCCAATGTACGAATAGTTTGTCTTTATTGGAACAAACTAGTCCATGGCCTTTTGTTATATCATGATGGTTTCTTACGGAGTTCCACACTTTGGTCCATTATCAGAAAATGCTACAGGTGGAAAGTGGAATTCTTACAACAGCAACTGTAATTATCTAAAAAGGAGCTGCACGTTATCTGCATGGACTGCTGCCGTTAATGAAGTCATATAAAACATTGATCAGGTCGAAGATCCGTGGAGAGCGAGGATTGAGCACTTGGAAGGCATGTCCCACGTCCTCCAACACAACATAGCTCACCTTTTTCCCCGCATTTTTGAGGGCGTGGTAGTAATCCATGTTCCTCTGCTTCAGCACGTCTCTTTCTGATATGCAAACCATCACTGGCGGTAAATTCACATCGTGCAGCGGCTGAACCACCGGATTACAGGCGGGATGATCTCTCTTCGCTCCTTCCGGCAACGACAACTTCCAAAACACGTCCATCCATCGCCACGGCAGGTTTGGGTCCGACTCCCGCCTCTCCACTTTCTCTCCGCCGAAGAAGGGCTGAAGAAGAATTACTCCTCTCATCTCAAGCGGCTTCAAATCTGCCCGCTCACACCGCAATGCCACGTGGTGAGCAATATTCCCTCCTGCACTGTCGCCGGCTAAAAAGCACCGCGACAAGTCGGCGTAGGATGATAGCCATGAATCGTGAGAGTGTTGCAGGCGGATCCACTCCACGGCACTGAAACAATCGTCATACGCTACGGGAAGACGGTGCTCAGGGGCCAGCCTGTACCCTACCGACATCACCACACAATTTGTCTCACAAGCCAGTCTGCACATGAACACGTGGTAAATAGACCAGGCTGGCGAGCCCAGGACAAAGCCTCCGCCGTGGAAGTAAATTACAAAAGGCAATCTGCTTCCTCGGCAAAGCGCTTTTCTGGGAAGGTAGAAGCGAGCCCACACACCAGTGCGCGAGTCCATTACAACGTCTTTGGACGTCACGGGCTCTTGTGCCGCCTCCGATGCGGGCACATCACATACAACGCCGGAGAATCTCTCCACTGAGCCGTCTTTGTAAACTCTTAAGAAGCCTTCCAACTCCTCTTCCACTGATCTGCCTCTGCTTCTGCCAGGGTCATGACCATGATCACTCCTTCCTCCGCTCCTTATCACCCCTTCTACTGAAAGTGCATCCATGGTGCTTTTTTGACAAGAAAAGGCGAAGACTTTTAGACAAGTATGAGAGGACGGCACGAGAAGCGTTTTATAAGGAGGAGAAGAGGGCCACTTTTGTAGATTTTTGCCACTTGGCAAGGTAAGGGACATTAAGAGTTGGATGTAAGGTCCACCTCAATTAGAGGTGAGGAGATGAATAATTGAGGAAGGTGTCCGCGTCGTGGCTAGCACACCCCATAACGTGCGAGTAGGGGTAAATTTGACAGCGATGTGCAGTAATGCTGTCGATTTTATTTCATGTAAATCCGTTTTGACCTCCTATTTCCTGTCCACACTGATTTTTCTTTTTGTGGGAGACCAGATTCTTGTTTTGTCATTTCTCGGTTGAAAATGGTTGATCGACGATACATTTACGTTTGAAATACTACCCATTCTGTGCGGCTCTCCTCCTTTCAAGGGCAAATAACAACGATGAACTATTAAGCTTGACGGGCTAGGTCATCGGTCACATTTATGATTGAGTATAAGCTTGACCGTGCAGCTTTCAACTCAGCTTTTTGCATAGTATGTTTTTGTATATCTATGTGGATAGTTTTTGAATTTAGTGTGCCACCCATTTTCTTAGGAAAAGCTGTCATAGATATTTTAGAATTACACTAGAAGCTTTTAGCTGCTTGTTGAAGCTACATATAATCTAAGTTTTTGTAATTTTATATACAAATGTAGGTTGGGACTTTCTAGACCTAGCTAAATCAACTTATTGCCTACAAATAGGGTTTGATATAAATCATAGATAGTGAAGAACAAATCTGAGCAAACAGTTTTACAAAAAGTGAGAAGGTAAAAATAACAAGAAAAGCATGCTTTAAAGACTCTACTATCGGAAGAAGTGAGTAAGAAAGAGTGTGAACAAACTCTAGCGACCGTGCCTCCCGTGCAACCCATACACAGCCACTTCTGCTGCAGCTAAGCTCACAATGCGTATTAAATCCATGGCCCATCAAGTTGGTGATAACCCAGGTCCAGACATTGCAGAATAGATGGTGAACGAGTGTGTTTTGGAAGAACACGGACCTGCCTTACCTGAAAACGTTGCAAAAGCCGCCATTCCCAAAGTTGGAACCGATGAAGACGCTACCATGGAGCTGAAAGAATCAGATGAAGCAACGCCGAAAGATCTGCTCTCCACAAAATCGAGTAAAACTTTAAAAGTTCAGCTTCCTGATGATGTAATGGATGTTATTGTTGAATGTCAAACCAAAATTGTAATTTTATTTTTCATTAAGGGCATTCCTTCTAAAACAAAATTTTATAAATGGGCTCGTATGAATTGGGAAAGTCGGGGCTAGGAAATAGAAGCCCTAAGAGGCATTGGTAAAGGTTATGTGTCATGTATATTTAAATGCGCAGACCATGCCCAAGTTGTTTTACAGTATGGCACTTGGGTTATCTGTGGACACATATGTTACTTGCAAGCATGGAATTTTAATTTTCATCCTGAAGGACCATCTAGGTCGCATTACCCCATGTGGATTGAACTTCCTTTCCTCAACTTGGCCTTTGGACCATTTTTAAAATACATTGTGGCAGAGCTTGGCAGAGTGATTTGGTGCAAACTTAATTCAGACAAATACTCAAGTTTAAGGGTTCATCCAACAACTTGTGTAGAAGTTGATTTGACCAAACCCTTGCCTAAGAGCATTACAATGATTGGCCCAAAATTTGAACTAGACTAGCCCATAGTCTACTTGAATAAGCCAAATGCATGTTTTACTGTTGAAAAGAAGGCCATTTGATTCATGAGTGTCCTATCAGAAAAAGTAAAATAGTTCAGCCATCGTTGTCTTCTCAGCCTAGTGACCATAGCCCCTCTCAGTCCATTCGGTCTTCTCCTACTAACAAGTCACCTGTTTCCTCTACCTCACCTTCCATCTTTGTTGATGCATCTGTTGAACCTCCTTCCTTTAAAAATGTGGTTATGTATGATGGATGGAAAGTGATTAGGAAAAGGAAGGAGCCTCCTGCCCCTTCTTCTCGTCCTAACGCTCACCCTTCACCGCATGAGCCCCCTTCCTCTTCCCTTCCCTCCTCTGCTAGCCCTTCACCTCATGAGCAACCTTCATCTTCCCCTCCTTCCTCTCCCAAGCCAGCTGCTCATGATTCTAGCCCCCCTCCCCATCATTCCCCTTCTCAACCATGTTCTTGTGACCCTTCTACCCCTTCTTCTCGCTCTTGTCAGAGATCCAGATCCCCTTCTTCCATTACCAAAAATCGTGAGAACAAAGAGCAAGACCTTACTCTTGATAATAGCTTCAGTGTTCTGACTCAGGAGGATGATTCTTCTTCCCTCCCTCATGAAGTTTAGACTTTTGTCATGGAATGTCAAAGGGATTTCACTCCCTCGTCGTAAGTATAAAGTTAAAGAGGCTATGATAAAGTGGAAACCTGGTGTGCTATTCCTCCAAGAAGTTAAACTCAATCACATAAGACTTGAGGGATCTTTAAACAATATATGGAGGGATGCTACTTTTTTGCACACTTCTCATCCAGATGGCAAAGGTGGAGCTGTAATTGGCTTTTCATCTTGGCTCTCAAAGTTGGTCATTGATAAGGGTGAGGACCCTTCACACTGCTATGTTTGGATTCTCACTATTATCAATGGACAACTAATAGGATTTTGTTCTATTTATGCCTCCAATGATACTAAAGGATGTGTTCAACTTTGGGATTGGATGGTCAATAACCTACCCAATGTAGATTGGATTCTTGGCGGTGACTTTAACATGGTTGAACACTTCCAAGATCACAACTAGTCTAAACAATCTAATCTCAACAAGGATGAATTTGACAGATGGTTGTTTTGTCGAAACTCCTTGGGCATGATAGATCTAATTTATGATAAATTTGATAGTCACTCCTCAAAATGGTTTACTTGGTCCAACTGTAGAATAGGAGGTGATAGAAAATTGAGTAGGCTTGATAGATTTTATGTTGCTCCCTCTTTGCATTTGACCCATGACTCTAGGGGTCAATGTGTCCAAGTTGACTACTCTACTACTCTTTTTGATCATTACCCCATCGTTTGCAATATAAGTTTATCCCAAAATCCTAACACTAACAATTCTCTTCCTTTCAAACTAAATGTTTCTCATTTGAAGAATCCTTCATGCTTGGCTACCCTTAAGGCGATTTGGAAGTCTCTACCTAGACTGGATGAAGGAGGTTCTTGGATTGATTGGTGGTGTACTGCCATTACTCAATGTACTAAGTTCCTTCGTTCTTTTGGCATACAAATGGCATAGAAACGTAAACATAAGGAGAGATCCCTCCAAGGAAAACTTGTTCATGACAGAAAACTTCTTAATATGGATCCTAGCAATATAAGGCTGCAAAACTCCATTATTGCTACTAAAGACCAATTGTGTAAAATTGATAATTATAAAGGGAAAGGAGCTAAAGTTAGATCCAGACTACATTGGATAAAAGAAGGAAACAAGGGCACTAAATATTATTTTAATTATCTCAGCTATAAACCCAAAAAAAATAAAAATCATTGCTATAAGGGATGATTATGATGTTCTACATTCCAATCCTTCTAAAATAGGCACTCTGTTCAAACAATTCTATGAAAACCTTTTTCAAGATGATCAATGGCAGGACATCCAACAAGTACTTGAGGACATTCTCAAGGATCATATTCCTACTTGAATTGATTTTGAGTACAACCGTTACCTTGACAAATTACTTTCCTTGGAAGAATTAGAAAATGCTCTCCTCTATGGCTCCTTACAAAAGTTTGGGTAGTGATGGGCTTCCTATGGAGTTCTATCAGGCTATGTGGCATCTTATTAAGGATGATTTTTATTGTTTATATTTGGAAGCCTTTACGAAAGGATCTCTAGGTCCAAATATTGATGGAGGAATAATTAAACTTCTTCCCAAAGGGAAAAAGGAGGACACTATATCCGATTGGCATCCTATCACTTTGCTTAATACCTCTTATAAAATTATTACAAAGGCCTTGTCAATTAGGATTAAACCTGTGGTGCAAGAAATTGTTAGAGCTAAGCAAACAGGTTTTCTTGCAGGAAAATTTATTCTTGACAATCTTATTTTGGCTTGGGAAACATGTAATTGGGCCCAACAAACAGATCAAAATGCAATTTTAATTAATCTTGACTTCGACAAGGCTTATGATAGAATTCGGTGGAACTTTATCCTTAGAATGTTGCAATGGCTAGGGTTTGGGCCCAAATTTTGAGCACATATTCAAATGTTGTTCGAAGATGCTAATGCTCAGATTATTATTAATAATATGATGATAGACTCATTCCCCTTACAAAGATCTATTCGACAAGGCTGTCCTCTTGCTCCATATCTTTATGTCCTCATAGCTGATGCATTGGGCTATATGCTTGAGAGTGCCAATAAAATGAAGCTCATTGCTGGAATCTCTATTCCAAAAGATGTTGGCGTTATTAATTTGCATTATGTTGATGACAGTTTACTATTTTTACAAAATTCTGAAACAAATATTTCTAATGTCATGGAAATTTTGGATCTTTACTACGCTGTTTCAAGGTCTAAACTTGCTCATGATAAAACTAAATTCTTGATTGTTTAGGCAGGACCTCCTCCTTGGATTCCTCGTGAATGGAAGCACATTACACATGGTGAAATCATCAGGTATCTTGGGACACCTTTTGGTTTTGGGGTTTCCATATCTGATATGTGGAGTTGGTATCTGAACAAACTTAAAAATAAACTTTTTAGTTGGGGAAATAAGTTTCTCTCCTTGGCTGGTAAAATCCAAGTTGCCAAAAAAAAATTTCTTGCCACACACGTTTATTATTTGTCTTGTTCGATGCCTTCTAATCCCTTATTAATTTCCTTAACCATGTATTTGCACAACCTTAATCTAATTAGCTTACCACATTTAGCATACCTTTTTAGTCAACTGAGCTACATGTTCTATTTTTAACATTGACCCTCTTTTCCATGTGAATTTTTAATTCATATTTATTCACCCAAGACTCCTCTCTTCCCCATGTGAATTTTTAATTCACATTTATCATTCCAAGGCTCTCCTTATCCCCATGCAAGTTCTAGAACCTTTTTACTTGTCACATCACTCACATGTGTCTAAGTCTTCTAGAACCTTTGACTTGTCACATCACTCACATGTGTCAAAATGCCACCTTTTTCATGGGAACCTTGTCTTATCCATTAGATTCTCCCAATCATGTGAATTTTTAATTTATATTTATTTTTCCAACTACTTTCCTATTCCCCATGGAGGATTTTCTAAAATTCCTCAAGTGTCACTTTCATTCTCACTTGGGGACAAGAAGTTCCTTTTTGAGGAAATCTTCTCATCTCTCAAGGTATTTTCAAAGTACTTGTCCTCCCTCCACATCATTTTCCCTTATTCCACCTCACTTACACCTCATCACATCCTTGGCCACTTCACCCTCCACATGTCAAGATGTGAGGGCTTGTGAGTCCTCAACTCACCATAGCACTTCATCTTGGTCATGGTGGCACAATCTTGACCATTGAATTCTCTAGAGAATTCAAATTCTTCTATAAATACCCCATCTTCTAATGCATTTGCAGAACTTAGTCATTTTGCACCCTTACGCTACCAAATTATCAAGCCATTTTATAACATTATTCCTTGCATTAGCATCCAAGTTCAAGTGCATTTTCTATTATAGCTTCACCAAGTCTTCATTATCTTGCATCCACCCTTCATTTCACAACCATCCAAGGAGCACACAAATCAACCACATCAAGGGCCAACCAAGGGGATCGACACAAAAAAGGTATAATCACTAGCTTTGTTATCTTTCTTTTGTGTTTTCTTCCTTAGGCTAACATTTGAGGTGATCTTGTATTTTTCTTTGCATTCTAGTTTAGTTAGTTTGCATACTTAGATTACGATAAAAACACCAACATCACATTTTTGGCACACCTGGTGGAACCCACAAACGAGTTCCATCTTTTGTGTTTCTTGTTGTTTAAGTTGTTTTCAGGTTCAGGTTGCAGAGGGGCGAACCTGCCCAGAAGGGGCAAACCTGCCCTTGCAGAGGGGAAAACCTATCCCTGCAGAAGGGAGAACCTGCCCAAAAACTTAGCTCTCTATAAATCTATTTTCTGACTGTTTGTTGTAGAAGGGAAAACCTGCCCAAAAACTTAGCTTTCTGTAAATCTATTTTCTGATTATTTGTTGTAGAGGGCGAACTTTCCCAGGTGGGGTGAACCTGCCCTTGCAAAAGGGTGAACCTGCCCAAAAATTGAGTTTTCTATAAGTCTGTTTGCTAACTATCTCCTGCAAAGGGGCGAACCTGCCCTAAATAGAGCACTTTGGGAGTTAAAACAATCATTTTAGCTTAATTTTTACTTCATTTTTTTTATCGTTTTCAGTTTCTAACCCCCTAATATCGTCTATTTGCGAGTGTATTTTCCTTTTTTTTTAACATTTATGCAACTTATTTCATGATTGACGAAGAACAAAGGACAAAACAACTAACATTTTCTTGTAGGGAAATCCATTTATTTAGTTGTTTAATGTTTTCCTTCTTGTTTTTGTTGATTAATCTAGGCACGTAGTTTAACTAGGGGGAGTAAAATTTATTGTTTTTTGTGTCTGCAACTCTTTTTGTGTCACCCACGGGGGCATTATTTCATTCACACTTTCCCCTTGCACTTCGTGTGAGCCTGGGGAGTAGCCATGGGTATATAAAGGGGGGAGAGCCGAAGCTGTACCCCAATCCAGTCACGTCGTGTCTGGTGGAGTGTTGAAGTTAGGGTGATACCTAGATAGATGTGAAGAGTTGGTCTGAGCCCTTCAATATCTCGCTCGGGTTCCTGACTCACATTTGTAATGGGCTGGTGTTCACGGTTGTGCCTCACGTACTGAGAGTATATCAAGGAATCTCTAGAAGCCTTGTGCATCCTAGATTAAGGATTGTGTTGGCCATACCCTTAACACTAATCATAGGATTGTGCTATTTGAAGTGTCTTCTTGTGGAAAACCAGTAAATTTTTTGACTAGTTAGCCTTATTGCTTATTGTTTGTTATATTTTAAGTCCTTTCCATAGTCATTTCCATCCAAGTCAAGTTACAATTTTCTGTAGAGGGGTGTACCTGTGCAGGAGGGGTGGACCTGCCCCTATAGAAGGGTGAACCTACCTTGTAGAAGGGTGAACCTACCCTACAGAAGGGAGAACTTGCCCCACAAATAGTCAATTTCACCTTGTTCATTCATTTTGACCCTTCGTTCATCCGTCTTAAGCATTTTTTCACCTGTTCTGGTAATCCATCCACCCATTCCGAACATCCATTCATCCCTTCCAAACTTCTGTTCATTCATTCCAAACATCTATTTCCCATTCCAATTGCCAATTTAACCATTCGGGGAACTCATTTTATTGTTTAGAGATCTCATTTCACCATTTGGGGAACCTGTTTTATTGTTTAGAGATCTCGTTTCACCATTTGGAGAACCTGTTTCATTTCTTAGGGCTCTTGTTTCACCATTTGAAAAAATTATTCCATTTTCTAGTGAACCCATTTCACCATTTGTTAGGCTCATTTTCCCGATTTAAACAAAAACCAGTGGGAACCTAAAACCTTGTTGTTTGTGTAGACACCTAAAAATGACCTAGGCCTGCAAGCTTCATTTTTACCACTTTCGTCCTAGCATAATTAAGCTATTTAATTATGTCCTTGGTCCACATTCGACTATTGATTAAATAATTCATAATTATTTAATTAATTCATGTCATTTGTTCCTCCTTGATTATTAAATAAATAAATATTATTTATTTATCTAATACGTCACCACTATCTGTTCTCTCCTTCTGACAAACAAATTCCCATAATTTACTTTAATTTCCTTTAACATTTATGTCTTCTTGATTAATTAAATAAATTTTATTTATTTAATTACTTCACTAATTAAGTCCTTCTTCTAAAAAATTAAATAAATTTTATTTTATCTTCTAATTTCTGTCCTTTTTCCACTATAATTAACTAATTTATTTAATTATTTAATTATTCATTAGCTTTTTCTCCCATTAAAATTAAATAAATTTGATTTATTTAATTTGGCCATTCTCTTCAATTTTGAATTAAAATCATTATTTAATTTCAAAATAATTCTTTTATCACATTCCTCCATAATTAAATAATATCTTTATTATTTAATTACTTGCTAGTTGTCTGGAGTAAATAAATC
>VDFB02166864.1:0-32371 GCA_007258455.2 Sequoia sempervirens | reverse complement strand
GACACTACACAAATAACGAGGTCATATTTACCAAGCTATAGGAGTAGAAACATTAATGCGGAGAAATGCAGAGCATTTCCCAAACTAGTCTAGACAACCAACAACACTGCCAACCTTCTATAATTAATAAAAACATCATCAACAATAAAGGTGACTTGAAAAGATAGGAGTGAAACATCCGTAGAACACAAAATTTGAATCCCAAACCGCAAGACAATAATTTCAATAGTGGAGGAATACAAAGCATTCTTCCAAATAGTCTTCATAGTTCACCTTCCTGAATTAGAAACTTTCAATAACTTGCGAAGGCTAGAAATTTCTTTCAGAAACATACACTTCATTAGGAACAACAAGAGAGATCCTACAACATACTTTAACCATCAACATATCTCCACCATCAACATCACTTCTAATCCTCATCTTAATATATCATTATGAAATCAACTCTGCTGACAACAACCATACACTATACAACTTTACATGTCTTCAACCAAGGCATGACATCCAACCGTGAACACCAACAACACACCATCATGCAAAAATGACAACCCAAACATAAAGTTATCAATAGTGACAACCACTTCCAAGCAACAAACACTGCCACAATCTCACCAAGTATTGACATCAAAGACATCAAATGCCAACAATCTCCCTTACTTCTCAATGACAACCACAAATTATTCACCAAGTGTTGACATCAATGAAAACCACTTGCAACAATCTCCCCCTTTGGAATTGATGGTGACACACACATGTTTACTCTCCCCCTTTGACATCAAGGATAAAGGGCCACACATATTTGCACAAAACATCAACACATTTTCTAAATTCAAGAACAAAGGGAAAAATATCTTCTATTGAAACAACACATTCTCCCACTTTGACCATTAGCTACAACTTCTATAGGAAATCATACCACATCCCACTGAGGAGCACATTCTTTCTTTTCTTCAATTTTCTCCCCCTTTGATGTACATATACTCCTTCATGAAGCAACTAACAGGCTCTCCCTGTCAGCAACAACTATTATCAATCCAAGTATAAAGATATGTCTTGAATTACTCTCCTTAGATAGATGCACCAATTATACATCTAGTTAGAACAAGGAGGGGCAATAACCCCTAACTTCTATCAAAGATACTCAAAAGTATCCTTTGAAAGTGTCTTAGTGATTTTTTTCAATTTGATCCTTGGTAGGCACATACTCCACTTTGACTTCATGCTTTGCAACCTTCTCTCTCAAAAAGTGATACCAAATAGAAATGTGTTTAGTTCTTGAATGCATTACCAGATTCTTGGAAATATTAATTGCACTGGTATTATCACACAAGATATAGGAATGGGTTCAGCATACACCAACTTTACATCTTTCAGGGTTTGCTTCATCCAAAGCACCTAGGTATAGCAAGATGTTGCAAAAAAATATTCAACTTCTATTATAGGTAAGGACATTGAGTCTTGCTTACTGAACCAAGAGACCAATCTGTCTCCCAAGAAAAATGCACTACCACTTGTACTTCTCTGATCATCCACACATCCTGCCTAGTCAACATCAATATAAGTATTCAGAGAAAAATTAATATCCTTCTTATACCATAGACCATAATTCAAAGTTCCTTTCAAATATCTAAATATTATTTTTCACTGCTTTCTCATGAGATTGCTTAGGATAGGCTTGAAATCTAGAAACCAAACATACTGCATGCAAGATATGAATTCTAGAAGTAGTCAAGTACAACAAACCTCCAATCATAGACCTATATAGAGTCTAATCAACTTCCAGAGACTCATCAGATTTTCTCAAGTGACAATCAATCACCATAGGATTATCTATAGATTTGAAATCTTCCATGCCAAAAATTTTCAACGTCTCATTTACATACTTAGCCTGAGAAATAAAGATACCACCATCTTGTTGAACAATTTTAAGTCCAAGGAAGAAAGACAACTCACCAATAATAGACATCTCAAATTCTTTTTGCATCTCTTCTGCAAACTTCTTACACATACCATCATCTCCACCAAAGATGTTGTCATCAACATATACAACCACAATCAACAACTTATCTTCTTGAACTTTAATGTAAAGATTGCTATTTGCAATACGTTTCTTGAAACCTTGTTGAAGTAAATACTTATCCAATTGAGCATACCAGGCTTTGGGAGCTTGTTTGAGACCACACAAAGCTTTCTTGAGTCTGCACACCATGTCTGGATCTTCTGATAACTAGAAACCATTTGATTGCTCAATATATACCTCCTCCTCTAGATCACCATTCAAGAAGGTAGACTTGACATTCATCTAATAAACCTTGAAATTCTTATGAGCCACAAAATCAAGAAACATCCTTATTGCTTCCATTCTAGCTATTGTAGCAAAGGTATCCTCAAAATCAATGCCTTCAACTTGTGAATAACCTTTGAAAACCAATTTGGCCTTATTTCTCACAACTTCACCATCTTCATTCAGATTGTTCTGGAATCCACTTAGTTCCAATCACATTCTTATCAGTAGGTATGAGAACCAATTCCCAAGTCTGATTCTTCTCTATCTAATCCAATTATTCTTCCATAGCCTTTATCTGACCATCATCTTTTCTAGCATCAAAAAAGTTCTTGGGCTCAACCTTTGATAGTAAGCACAAATTTACATGCTCACTTGCTCTTGCAAGCCTTCTTTTGTTCAAAAATCCTTCATTCTTGTCTCCAATAATTTGATCTAATGAATGGTTCCTTTGCACATACTTTGTTGGGGTCTTGGGAGTCTTCACCAATTTTGGTTACTTCTCTTATTTCTTCTTCTTCTTCTTCATCAATCTAGGGAGGTATATTAGATCCACAAACCTCTTGTTCTTGTGAGGTTCGATACAAGTCTTTATCTACCTTAACATTTATTCTTTCAATCATCTTTCCCAACCTCTTGTTGTGGAATCTATAAGCCTTGCTCTTGGTAGAGTAACCAAGAAAGATTCCTTCATCACACCTTGAATCAAACTTTCCAAGGTCTCCATCTCTTCTGATATAATATTTCCTACAAAAAATTCTAAAGTATCTAACTTTAGGGGGCCTTCCATACCACAAATCATAAGGGGTCTTAATGCTATTGACCCTCAAATGCTCTATGTTAAGCAGATAGACATCAATGTGAATTGCTTCCTTCTAATACATATCTGGCATGTCAACATCTTTCATTATATTCCTAGACATCTCTTGTACAATTCTATTCTTTTTTCCATAACCCCATTCTTTTGAGGGGTCCTAGGAGTAGACATGTGTCTCCTAATACCATGATCTTCACAAAACTTTTCAAATTCATTTGAAGTAAACTCACCTCCTTTATCTAATCTTAAGCATTTGATCTTAATATCCATCTCATTCTCTAATTTTTCTTTGAAGATTCTAAACTTATCAAAAGGTTATGGTTTATCTCTTAAGAATGTAACCCAAGTCATTATAGTGTAATCATTTATAAGCAACATGAAATGAATTTCAACTTGTTGACTTCTTGTTCTTGTAGGTCTGCATAGGTCAATATGAATCAACTCCAATGGCATTGAAGCAGAAAATTCCTTGCTTTTGAAACTTGTCCTTGTTTTCTTTCCCATTTGACATTTTTTGCATAGTGTGTTTGTAGGCTTGGTTATCTTGGGCATGCCTCTTATAACATGAGATGAATTTATCTTCACCCTATTATCAAAATTGATGTGCCCCATCCTTTTGTGCCACAACCAAAATTCTCTAAAAAGAGCCAATAAGTAGATTCTTCCATTAGCCTCCTTTAAATGATAGACATTTCCACTTGTCCTTGTTCCTTCAACAACTAATCTTTTAGAACCTACTTTCCTAATCTCACAAATAGTAGCATTAAAAGGAAGATTGTACCCTTTGTTTCACATTTGACTGACACTTAGAAGATTATGCTTTAGACCCTTTACATAAAGAACATCCTCAGTCCTATTATTTCCATCAGTTGTTATTGCACCCTTTCCACAAATTTGTGCTGACTCATCACCACCAAAATTAACACCTCCACCATTGACCTTCTTGAGACTAATGAACCTTTTCTTATCACCAATAATGTGGTGACAGTAACCACTATCAATCACCCAAACATTTTCTTCTTCCTTTGCATGAAAGGAAATCCATATTGCCATTGATCTTTCATTAATCTTATTAGCCTTCAGGGTACCAGACCTCTTAAATTCTCTAATATTGCTCTTTTTTTCTTTCAAATCCATGAATAGAGTTTCATCATTTAAATCATTATCCTCATCTTCTAAGGAACAACTACTTTCCTTGGAATAGAAACCTTTTTTAAACTTATCTCTTTTATTACTATCATTTTATTATTTATAAGGATATTTAGATGTAAAATGACCAATCCTTCCACAATTGAAACACTTGAAATGTAACTTACCTTTGTATTTTCCAGTGTCTTTATTCAATCTTCTTACAAATTTTGCTTCAACTTCATCAAAGTCATCATTTTGATCAACAGATTCATCTTCTATCTTTTTATTTGCTTTGAATGCTACTTCTTTCTTTCGAACATCTTTATCAAATTATCTCATTTCAAAGGCAATTAGAGCACAAAATATTTTATCTACTAAATATTGATCCAAATCTTTAGACTCTCCAATAGCAGACACCTTATGACTATAAAATTTAGGGAGAGATCTCAAAACCTTTTTCATAGTCTCATCTTCTTTTACTTCTTCACCAAGACCTATGATGCTAGTAACAACTTCATACACCTAGAGCATATAACTAGCAATGTCTTTATCCTCCGTCAAATCCTCAAGGTATCAAATTTGCTCTTGAAAATATGTATCTTGGCTTGATTTACTTTGGTATCTCCTTCATAGATGTTACTAATTTTTCCCCAAAAATCCTTAGTAGAACTGTAATTCATCACCTTCAAAAGTTCTAAATCAACCAACCCACACAAGATAGCATTTTTAGCCTTAGCATTGTTCTCATATAACCTAATTTCAACTGGATCAATTGGAGGATAAGCAAGAGCAATATAACCATCTTTGATTGATTGTCATACAACAAACCCTAGAGAGTTTAGATGGTCTTCCATTCTCAATTTCCAGAAAGTGTAATTAGTCTCATAAAACCTAGGACCCTTGTAAGCTCCATCATGTGACTTCTCAAACCTTTACCTCAAGTGATCAAGCTTCTTTAGAGGAACTTGGCTCTGATGCCAATTGTTGAACACACTAAATACTGAGAGGGGGGTGAATCAATATCAACAAAAACTTAAACCCCTCTAGAACTTAAACTCTTTAGCATAGATCAAGCTTCAAATCAAAAAATTTAAATAGATCAATAATAATGAATGATATATAGCAGTTTAACCTCGCTGATGATGTTTTCTACACAACAACTCGGACAAAATATAATATCCCATCTCACTTGAAAGGTAAATCTCTATCAGCAAGCCTCAAGAGATAACCCCAAGGTCTCTAATGTCAGGTCTTGACAATGCATAAACAACTCGATAAATGTGAAAATGTTGGTAATCAATGGGACCTTACTACAAGCAAAATACTGAATCTCAACTTATCAGATCTAACAATATGATGATACTTCAATCCTAGATATAACCCAATAATCAAAAAAAAAAAAAAAAAAGATAATGGTTTCAAAGAGATTTCTAAACTTAGTACTAAACCTAAGATTAACAATGAAAATGTTCAACACTCGAAATGGACCAATCCCTCAAAATTGATCTCTACTTGACCCAAATAAATCTGCAATCTTATAGAAATAGTACAATCTTCTAAGGTGTTAGGATTTTCAAATCATGAACATTCATTCAAACAACCCTATTGCAATTGAAATGAACAAATCCTCACAATCGAACTAAGCACAATGGATATGAAGTCCAGGCTAACTTTGCAAAGCAACTAACAATCAGTTGGTTGTGAAAAGTATGGACTGAGGGATTGCTACAACATTCAAATATCAAATCACAAACATTATTGAATCAAATCTAATCTAAATATTAACCTCATCAAAGCAATTTTAAAGATAGAATAACAAGAACCATGCGAGACAAAAGAATACAAGTATGGCACCAAATCACAATGTCATTACTTGCATTCGAATTATCCACTGTAGCAACAATTCCAGCTTTCTGTTACAATATTTTCTTGAGAACAACTACTTGCTAACTTTCTCTACTTAATTTGCTTCTAACTATCTCTGCTCTATATCAATCTCTATATTCTAACCCTTACAAATGAGGCAAAATGCCAAATATATAGAATCCCC
This sequence comes from Sequoia sempervirens, assembly GCA_007258455.2. NCBI lineage: Eukaryota > Viridiplantae > Streptophyta > Pinopsida > Cupressales > Cupressaceae > Sequoia > Sequoia sempervirens. The sequence continues at coordinate 26,089 of VDFB02166864.1, read as the reverse complement.
ACAAAAACCTGTCGGCCCAGCAAGAGTTTCATAGTATTAATTAGGCACCACCAGTCGGCCAAGAGAAAGTCAAAATGGAATAAAGGAATGCATTAAATGCATGAACTACACCTAGGTCATCCGGGATTCCCAATGTAGCTCAACCAATGCAGGGCGTGATAATGGGGAAGCACAAATCTCGATGTAGTTGGGCATTAACTGCCTTCCCCTTTGTCTCTATTCTGATCCGGCCCTTCATGGACTTTCAAGAGCACCCCATCCAAGTCGGCCACAGGTGGTAACAGGAAAAACCCTAAGTCATCTTTCAATTGATGCAATCTCCTCCCTTGATTGCTTTACCGACCTATCCCAATCCACCTTATATGTTAGGTATTTGTCAATGACAACAATGTATGTGGCTGCATCATCTAACTGATGCTCAAAGATGGAATCATCATTAATTGGGGCATAAACATCATGCCACCACTTCCTCAACTGTTCCAAACTCAAGTACTATGGTGCGATCTTCCTTCTTCCTATCATAATTTCAAAGAGGCAATGGATCCATTGTAACACCAACTAGGGTATCATCAATGCCTCCTTTTGTTTGTAAATTTCTTCAACGCTGCCTAATCTGCAATGCCTCATACCACTCCCATGGTTCGACAACTCTGGAGGAAGGAAGAATTCCATCACTTACCAACCTATCCCGGGTGTACTCCATGATAGTTTTGGTTTTCTGCAGCAAAAGATTCGTATCTTCCCTATCCTGTGCCAACATCGCCTTCAACCAATCAATTTCCATGATAGCATCCTTTCCAGTTCACAAAATCTCCTTGATAGCCTCATTACCCTTGGTTCACACCCCTTGCAACCAATTTGCAATGGCAAGAGTGGAAGCATTCATCTTTTCAAGCCCGGTAATGGTCTCCTGAGGTAAAGGCTTTGCAGCAGAAACCAAGGGATTAATAGATTGCAGGGGCTTCATCAAATCCTCCAAGCATTTCCTAAGATTCTCATTTTCTTTCTTTAGCTCCTGCTTGGTCTTTATTTCCTTCCTCAACCTACCCAAGATGACTACACTAGAACCTGGTAATCCTCAATATCCTGCTCAACAGATGTAGGCCCAAGATTGAAATTCTGAACATTATAATCTTTTCCAGCCACATCATCCCTATTTTTATCTAGAGCAGGGGTTGCAATGTGAACAACCCTATCATGAGCTTCATCCATGTTTTATCTAGACCTCACAGGTGGAAAGACAAGCCAAAGAGTACTCATTTCTTCTTACGAGCTTGGCTGAGGGGAACCAATGGAGACAAGCCTCTCAGTGCCAGAATATAAAGGGAAGTCTCCTGCCAAAATCTAGTCTCTTATGCTTGTCCTTCTTGACAATGGCATCAAAGTCACAGAGCTGCCTAGTGACCTCCAATAGTAGAATGTGATCGGTAGGGTATCTTGGAAGTCTATATGGAGCTCTCTGGCAGCCATCAATCCGAATGTAGGAGAATGTTGGGAATTGAATAAACCATGCCCCATATTTCTTGATGAGTTCCTTTGCTTGATCTAAAATTATGACATGTTCTGCACCTTGGAGCAATCTAGTAATGTGCATGGTGAATGCATCATTCACCCTCCTATAGTTCGAACCTCCCAAGTGTAACTGAGGGAAAACCTCATAGATAATATCTTATCCAAAAGTGCCCCTTGTACTCAATCCTTTATAGGGGTGGAATCTTGCAAATTCATAGACCAAATAGGAAGTCATTGTGAAGGTCCTCGTTTGCAACACATTAGACAACTGTTCGTGAATTACTCCACTTATGACCCCTGCCCAATGGTAGTTAATCTTCTCTTGTTCCATCCTCACAATCACATGGCACATCCAATTCTCCAACATGTCGACATTCTTTAAATCCAACCACCATGCTAAGAAGAGTGATGGTGTCATAAACCATTCCTTCTGAACTTTATCACGAATAATTGCTTAGGCAACTTGCGGAGTAATATGACTTGGGCCTCTCGACCATGAATTGATAAAGCTGTTGTGACTTCATAGTTTGTTCATCATAGAACTCTGAGCTACCCATCATCTTTGAATCCACCATGAAGTCTGCATGCGGCACATATCAAATGTTTGGGCAATGGAAGCCCCGGGTTGGTCCTTACAACTCTCCCCAGGGACCAATTATCCTTTGTGTATCTTGATCATAATTGCTGGCACATTCCAAGGACGGGTGTAACGCGCCGTCGAAGGAAACCAACAACATGTGACAAGCCTGATTCCATCATCCTTCTTGCCACCAAAGGAGAATCCTCTGCTGCCATTCTTGCTTTAAATTCTTCATAATCCCAGAGTCCAACATTTGTATCAGTCACTTCTGACCAGACATAAGTGATTTTACTCTCAGGGATCTTGCTGTTAATGTCCATTTTAATCCTCTCTGCATTAGACATTGAGGACCCAACTGCTGCCTTGCTAGATTCAGCCTACACTCAACATGGAAATCATAATAAAAACCATAGGAAAGGGAATGTTAATCCATAAGAACACCATTAGAATAAGCCTCATATAGTCAAGGTGTTACTAAAACTCATATAAAATATTTTTGATAAACTTTGGGTTTCAGAACCATCCGGGGAATCCGAGCCAGGGAGGAATTTTGAGAAATTCCAGGCTAGACGGATTCCAGCGGAATAATCAATAAAACACCTAAAATCAATTAAATCTGATCATTTTCCATCAATAAACCACATAGGAGATCATAAGATAGCATGAATAAATCATAAAATGCATCATAAATCATTAATAAATCATGCCATTCCACATTTCCTTACATTTCATCAAATTTTGGGAAAATCTGCTAGAGATGGATTTCCACAAAGGCAGAGACACTTTGCAAATCCGAAAAAAATAGGGAACTCAGGACTTCGGTAAAATCTGGAGTCAAAGGAAATCCGCAGATAAGGTAAAATTTTGAAAGCAATAAGTTAGAACTGGGAAATGGAAAATGGCTAAAGATCAAAGAAATTGAGTTTGGCTGAGAAATCCTTGATGGAGTCTACGGCTTGGCAAAGTCTGTCATCTCGTTGAGAAGTCTTGGCGACTTTCGGGAGGTCACACCGAAGGTGGATGTCATCAGATGAGGTTTCGCTAAAATTAGGTGGTTTCAGTTTAACGTCTCACCGACGAGGGGGGGTCTTATCGAAGCAAATGGATGTTTTGGTGATAGGCTTTGAATTCAGCAAGAGGTCCTGTCGACTGTGCAATGTTTTTCCAACAACGAAGGTCGACAAGAGTTGTGAAACTTCTTTGAAAGGTCTCGCCGAAGGATGGAGGTCTCAATGACTGAAAAGAATATTAGCATGACTAATGCAGCCTGCTATGGCCTCTTGCCAATGAATGTTTGTCTTGCCGATGGTGTATATGATAGCGATAATTTTATTGCACCTCACCAAATTTTGGGAAAATCTGCCAGAGATGGATTATCCCAAAGGAACGAGAAATCCTGGACTGAGGCCAAAAGCCAGATTGTGACATGAAATCGTGATTTCACACACATCTCATTAATCATGAATTTCAATGATTTAAGCTTAGGGAAAGTTATGCATGGACCTTCAAAAGATTTTCTTTGCATTCTAGGCCCGTTTGAGAGCAAACTAAAGATGAATGGCGATGCCCTAGGTTTAAACCCTATACATCCGCCATTAACACATAGGAAAACCTATGACTCAGGTAATTCAAATGCCGACACCATACTAGGGAAAAAAATCGTGATTCTCAAGTAAGTTCACCAAAATGCAAACAGACCAACAAACTCGGAAATTACTTGGGAGATCATAAATTAATCAATGCTACGCAACCCTAGTCATGAAGTGATCAAATATTCAGGAATTCAAGTCCTAGAAGCTCTTATAACATCAACGTGCTATCCATAATCATCAATTCAAAGCAAATCAATCAAACACATACCATTATAAAGTAGAAATCGATCCCAGAATCAGCAAATGCGAAGAGAATGGTGTCCACAAAGAACAGGGGCAATAATGCGCAAGAAAATGCCACCAAATCGATCAATTCAAACCCAAACGCCCCAAAAACCCAACCAAACAGTTCGCAAGAAAGCACTCCTCAGCTCAAACGATGGAAAATAATAAGCATGATAGCATAAAAGACCTCAAAATCAAGTTAAATACATCCTTTGAAAGCACGCACAAAGTCATTAATGCAATTGATAAGACAGTCAGAAAACTCAGGAATCCGACGACAGGGCGCAATCCGGGAAAATCCAGCTCACGTGGAAATCCGTGAATATCGAAAATCTTCGAACAACAGGGTCCAGCCAGAGTCCAAGAAGGATCCGGGAAAATCCAACCAGGGTGGAAAATCCCGAATTTGAGTAAAAACCCAAAATTTATCCAGAACCAAAGATCTTCAATAAATAACCCAGGGGAGACACTTAGGCAATCAAAATAAACATTTAACACATGCCAAAGTAAGATAAAACCTCAAAATGAAAGGGCCAAAACACACCCAAAACAAAGAAACAAAAAGAGGGTCCACAAAAAGCACCGATTAAGAGTGTGTGCGAAAATTACTGTAACGCCTTAACAAGTTTAGCAACCCTCAACAATGAAAGATATAAAAATTATATTCTTAACCAGATCAACATCAATGAAGATAAAACAAGGAACACATGTCCCTAAGATAACACCATATTTATGTGGAAAACCCAATGAGAGAAAAACCACAGTGAGATATAACGAACAAAATAGAAGCTCATTGCTTACAAAATTACAATTAGGATCACTTCCAAGGACTTGCAGGCTAAGGTGTACAACCTTAGAGAAAGATATAAGGGACTTGCAGAATTGAAGCACACACAACTTCAAGGGAAAGATACAAGGACCTGATGAGATTCACTATCTCAGAGCAGGATACAAGAAGACTTAGAATTTACAAAATCATGTCAACAATATGCTCTATTGACTAAGGCATTAAAGCACATTTGATCTATCTTCCACACACTTTCATACTTCCTCAATGAGATCTTTAATTATACTCCACACTCACACACTTCCACATTTTGCAACTGATTTGATCTTACATTTATATTATGTGCAACATCACATGAATCAATTAAGTTAGCCAAAAGAAAGATAAACAATGATTTCAACAGGTCGAGAACAAAACATCAATGTGGTCCTATCCATGGGATGGAGAGGACTAAAGACAACCTTTTTACATCTTCCAATATGATCTCAAATGATTCACACACTGGTGCACATCAACCCATGTCAAAAATAGGGAAACATGTAGATGAAACATGAAGCACATAACCAGTTGGCCCAAAAAAATAAGCAATTGAATTTACTCAATGCAGCTCTAACCAAGATATGCCAGGACTCAAAACTATCTTAACACAACTTCATATGTTGGCACAAACCCTTAAGCACTTAGCACAAACAAGAGAACAAGCCCTATTGGCCAGATATCCACAAATTACCCAAAAAACCAACTCAAACACAATGTACCACCAAAGAGATCAACCATTGATGTGTAGATCACACAAATATGTTCCTTGAACATCCTACAATACTTCCAAATACTTCTTTCATACTGTCATGCCACCAAAAACTATTGCAAACAAAATAGGAACATAATAATTCTTCCTAGAAACACATATTTTATAACCATGAGATATAGCATTAACAAAACAACTTGCAAACCACTTCAACCCATGAAATTGGAACTAAAAAACTGCACAAATACTGAGGCCCATTCACGAAGCCATTGGAGTAGAGACATTAATGCAGAGAAATGTGGAGCATTTCTTGAACTAGTCCAAATAACCAATAACATTCCCAACCTTCTATATTTGACAAAAATCTCCTCGGCAACAAACGTGACCTGAAAATATAGGAGTGCAACATCCACATAACACAAACTTTGAATCCAAAACTGCAAGACCATAAATTCAACAACAAAGGAATGCAAAGCTTTCTCCCAAAAAATCTTCACAACACCTTCCTAAATCAAAAACTTTCAATAACTTGCAGAGGCCAAAACTTTCTTTCAACAACATATACACTTCATTATGAATAAAAAGAGAGATCCTAAAACATACTGTAGACCATCAACAACATCTCTCCACCATCAACATCACTTCTAATCCTCATCTTAATGTTTATAATCATCATCTTAATATATCATTATAAAATCAACTCCGCTAACAAAAACCATGCACTATACAACTTTACATGTCTTCAACCAAGGCATGACATCCAACCATGAACACTAGTAACACAAAATCATACAAAAATGACCTTCCAAACAGAAAAATTGTCAACAGTGACAATCACTACCAAGCAACAAACACTACCACAATCTCACCAAGTATTGACATCAAAGATATCAAATTCCAACAATCTCCCTTACTTCACAAGTGTTGACATAAATTACAACCACAAACAATTCACCAAGTCTTGACATCAATAAAACCCATTGCCAACATGCCCTAGGCGCCAGTGTCCTAGGCCTATTTTTCAAAGTTTAAGGAGTCGAGGGCAAAGTATTAAATGAGAGCATTTGTTTTATGCTTGCAAATTATTGGAAAGTGTTTTAAAATAAGCTATGGAAGGCTTAATTTAGGAAAATAAGTGCTTAATTAGGTCCAATAACTTAAAGGCGAGCAAAAAATAGTGTGAAATTGTTAAGGGTGACAATTTATGATGCTACAATACGAAATGATGCAGAATTTGGAGTGTTTAATCAGATTGATAAAATTTGTTGTCAACACTAATTTTAAGTTGATAATTTTATTTATCAATTAAAATCCAATTAAATTTTTTATATAAAACAATGGTGGCAAATTAAATTATTTCCAATCCATCAAAATATCACAAACATATAACTTTTATTTACATTCAATTTAAATAACAATGGAATTATGAAAGAAATTTAATTGTAGTGTTGTGTATTTTCTAGATTCAATTGTGTAGAATTTTTTCTCATCAACGTTTTGGATCACACTCTGTGATCCATCATCAGGATTAGAGAGCAAGAAGAGAAAAATGGTAAAATTACAGATTTAGACAGGATAAAAAGGATTAGAGTGCATGTTTGTGTCTTTTGCACTTGTACATACATACAAATATACATGCATGCATGGATGTAAGTATGTTTGTATGTTTGTGTGTTTGTTTTTTTGTATGTTTTTATATTTGTAGTGATTTTAAGGTTTTTTGCTTTTAGGTTTATGTGTAGGTTTATGTCACGTGCACTTTTTTCATTTTTATTTGTTTTGGTTATATTTATTTGGTGACATTTTATGTCCATTTATAATTTGGTTTTTTTTTTGTTGGTTTTTTATTTCTTTAATCTTTTATTTTTAACTTAGTTTTTCTTTTATTTGTTTATATTGTTAGGTATTTAGGGTTTTTTATATTTATGGGTATAATATCCATATTTTTGTATTTATGTGCATTTATGTGTGGGTATAATATATCCATGGTTTTTTCATCTTCACCTTACCCCCTTCCTTTTTAGCCTGTCTAAGTATGCAATTTTACCATTTTTCCCTTCTTTCTCTCTAATCCTAATGATGGATTATAGAGTGTGATCCGAAACATTGATGAAAAAAAATTCTACACAATCGAATCCAAAAAATACACAGCACTACAATATGGATTGTGGAAACTTGATATCATTAAGAAATTTAATTGGTTTTTATTGAATTCTTGTTCCATTGGTTATAGGCACTTAAACATTTACAATATGCAAGTCTCCATTTTGCTTTTATTCTTCAATCTCTTTGTTTAGGCACCAAAACCTACACTTAATTCCCTTGTATGTAAAGTCTTTATCACTCATGTTCCTTGTATTTTCCCTGCATACTCTCTTTGCACTTCTTCAACTATATGGTAATTTGTTTATGTTTTGTCTTCCCTTACTCCTTCCTATTGCTCAATCCTATTCAATTATCCTTTGCATACATTACCCTTATTTCCCCAATGCTATGTTTTATTTACCTCTACCTACTTATCCTTCACCAAAATTTTGTGTGGCTTTCTTTCCTTCCATACATTTTTATTTATTTTATTCTTTAACTGCCTTCTACATGGCATGACCAATCTACCATTATTTATTTTTGCAAACCATAAACATGCAGTTCATATATGGCACAACCTATTCCCTTTATTTCTGCACATACATCTTCATCTCACTGCATTACATATACTTTCTTTTTTAACTTCCCAATAGGTGCAACCCCCCTCTATGCATTTCAAATATGTTGTGTATATCTTCAAAGTTTACATGGTTGCCTTACTTTCTCCACATGCCCCTTCTCATTCTCTCTCACCTCCTCATCTTCTATAGGCAATGACTTTGGTTTCTTTTGTTTTTCCCTATCCTCATAAGCCCATGAACCATCCTCTTCTCGAATTTTATTTGTCTCACGTTCAATATCCATACTCTTTTCTTTTCGATCTAATAAATTAATAAATAAAATGAATTGATTTTCATTCAACAAGTTCCATAAATCATATGCTCACTATGGTCAATTTGACACTCAAACTCTTGGAGAAATTATATGGTAGACCGAACACATAAACATATTATTCCATGGTCATAATTGAACAAATTAAATCCATTGGATATTGCAAAAATAAAATGTCTATTCAAAATTAGAATTGAAACACAATATTTTGTCAACCAATGACAATAATGTCATTCAATCTCTCTCTTATTCGATCTCAAGCTCCAAAAATGCACATCAAACTAAAATCAATTCAAAAAAATGAAATCAAAACCAAAATATTTTTGGGTGATGCAGATCTCCAATTCGCCCAAATGCTCCTGCATCAGACACACCATGTAAAAATTTTGTGAGCATGGACTCACAAAATGGACTTGAGTAGTAGGACTATTCTCTCTAGTTGCAAACAACTTGCAACATACTCCCATGATGTGATAGGTACCTTGTGAAGTTTCTTTCTCCATCTTTTCCAACACTTAGTTGAAACATTCGCTATCTTCTACCACCAAATCTTCCCTTCATTTTTATTTCCCTTTGTGGAATATCTTGCATCACAAGTTGAAATCAGTCTCCAATAGTGACTTCCTCTTATTTTTCATGTCATGGGATTCAACCCATCATGAATCATCTACCTCCACCCAATGTTGCTTTCTTCCTCTTCTCTTGTGGGATCTATCCCATCATATCCTGACCACCTCCACCAAATTCCTCTCTCATATTATTTTTTTGTGGGAGTTAACCTACCATAACCCATCCTCCTCCACCAAGAATATTATTCCCAATGTTCACTCACCACTACACCTATACCTGTATCGATATTAAAACTACAAAAAATATTTCCATTTTCTGCACCTACCTCCTCTTCTCCAAACTCTTCTTTTTATATACTAACATAAATATCTATCTTGTTGTACCTCAAATCTCAGCACTTCCATGCTTGCTCCTTCTACTCTCTTTAATTTGAATTGATGCAAATCAATATATGTTTAACAATTACAAGATTTAAGAAAATTAAAATATACCTCTTCTTCACCCGTTGTTACAATTTTTCCTCCTACACGTTCAACAACTTCCAATTTTCTCACTATCATGCCTTCAAAAAGACATGTTTAAGATGCAAAGTCCTTTTCTAATTCCTTATCCTCTTCCTTCATTGTCCCAAATAATGCAATCTTTGGCATGATTGCAAAACATATTTTCTCTCTTTCCAAGTCCTTCAAATATTACTTCTAAAACAAAATAAGTATTGGAGCTACTCTCACTTCCTCTTATCTATCCTTCAATAGATTTAAAATGTATTCTTTATCACTCTTCATTATTGCATATGTATTTAATTTACCATTATGAACAACTTGTCTATCAAATTGTCACGATCTTCCCAAAAGCATATGACATGCATCCATTGGCATCACATCACACATAATTTCATCTTTGTAATTATTAATTTGAAAAATTACCAAACGTTGTTCATTCACCAACAAATGATGCTCCTTTTGCAACCATGAAACTCAATATGGGTTGGGATGTTTGGTTCTCTTCATTTTCAGATTGTCTACCATTTCTTCAAATACTATGTTGTCGGTGCTACTATTGTCCATAATGACTTTGTAGCATTTCCCACTCACCTTACACTTTGTCCAAAATAAATTCCTTCTTTGAATAGTTTTTGGTTCCTCCTTGTCCAAATTCAACAAGATTCTTTGAAACATCAATGATTCTCCATCTTCAAGATCCTCTATGTGCCTTAATGAATTCTCAACTTCATTTTCAGCTTTTGCTACATGCACTCTTTCCTCTTTTCCTTTTCCACCATCGCCTTGGATTTGTGGACATGTTTAAATGCTTGATGTCATGTTTCCCCACATTAGAAACACATACCACTGAAACCTCTTCCACAAGTAATCTCTTCCTCTTGAGAAGTCTCCTCTTCCTTTATCTTCTCGCATGCTTGCATGAGATGTGCTTGCTTTGTCTTGCTTGTTTTGGTATCTCTACCATTGCTAGACTATTCTCTTCCGCATGAAAATTTGTCTCTACCTTGGTAGTTGTTTCGTTGTCTCCTTGCAATCTTCTCTTCCAACTTCAATGCATATTGGTATGCTTCTTCCACACTAGTTATTTTGATCATACTCATCTCATCTTGAATAGAATTGTGCAACCCATTCACATACCTTGACACTTTCTCCACTTCATATTCTACATGTCTCGCTCGAATGTTCAACTTGTAAAAAATTTATGTGTACTCTTGCACATTCTTCTCCCTTTGTTTCAGATTTTGCAACTTTTTCAATAAGTTGATTTTATAATTTGTAGGTGAAATTCTTTCCTTCAACTTCATCACCATTCTCTCTCAAGATTTAATAAATTATCTTTGCCTCTTCATTGCCTTTCGATTTGCACGTGTCCCACCATAAGGAAGCATTCCCCTTCAATTTTTTGCACACAAAATTCACTCATTTTGGGTCTTCGATTGACTCAAAATTGAAATATTTCTCCATCTCCAAGATCCAATCAATCAAGTCTTTTGGATTCAAATTCCCATTGTAAGAAAGAGGATCTAATCGAGGGCCTGATACTGATTTTTTCTATTGCTTTTAGGAATCTGCTCTTAGCCACATTTTCACCATCCTCTTCAAGATCATTTTTTGGTGGTGCAACTTCATCTCCATCATCATATTTGAGATTTACCATCAAAATTCCTCTTCTTTGTTCTATTTTCATGGCATCCAACTAAGTCGTGATGCACCTTAGCATCTCCATGACTATCGTGTCTTCATTTTGTAGTCCTCTTTTCCCACGTCCTCTTTGTGCCATGTTGCTTACCCTATGAAATTGTAGGTTTTCCTTTTTTCAATCACCCACAACACAACATCTTAGGGTCTTCTCCAACACTAACACAATCATGTTCTGATACCAAATGACACAAATTGAATTTGAACATCTTATCAAACTGGCAGAATTCGTAGCCAACACTAATGTTAAATTGACAAATTTATTTGTCAATTAAAGTCCAATTCAAAAATTTGCACAAAACAATGGTGGAAAATTCAATTATTTCCATTCCATTGAAACATCACAGACATAAAACTTTTATTTACATTCAATTTAAATAACAATGAAATTATGAAGGCAATTTAATTGGTTTTTATTGAATTCTTGTTCCTCTAGTTATAGGCACTTAAACATTTACAATATGCAAGTCTCCAATTTTTTATAATTCTTCAAACTCTCTATTCAAGCACCCAACTCTGCACTTAATTCCCTTGTATTTCAAGTCTTTATCACTCTTGTTCCTTGTATTTTCCTTACACACTCTCTCTGCACTTCTTCAACTTTATGGTAATTTGTTTTTTTTTCCTTCCCTTACTCCTCCCTACTTCTCAACCCTATTCCCATGTTGGTCTTCCTGTCCCTTCCTTCCTTCCATTTTATTTCCTTCCACCTTCCAATCTTTCATTCTTTATTTCCTTCCTTCCTCCATTCCTCTTTCTTTATTTCCTCCCCATCTTCATTCCACCGTTTTATTTTCTTTCTCCATGTGAACCCCATTACATTCCAGTCTGTGTATCTTCAAAGTTTACTTGGCTACCTTATTTTCTCCACACATGCCCCTTCTCATTCTCTCTCACCTCCTCATCTTCTATAGGCGATGACTTTGGTTTCTTTTGTTTTTCCTTGTACTCACAAGCCCACAACCCCTCCTCTTCCGACTTTTAATTTCTCCCATGCTGAGTATCCACACTCTTTTCCTTTTGGTTTGATAAATTTATTAATAAAATGAATTGATTTTTATTCAAAAATTGTTAGAAATCATATGCTCTGGTTAATTTGATACTCAAAATCTTAGAGAAATCATCTTGTAGACTGAACAAATACACATATTATTCCACAATCATAATGGAACAAATTAAATCCATTGGATATTGCAATAATAAAATGCCTATTTAGAATTATAATTGAAACATGACATTTTGTCAACCAAGGACAATAATGTCATTCGATCTCTCTCTCATTTGATGTCAAGCTCTAAAAATGCACATCAAATTGAAATCAAACCAAAATAGATGAAATCAAAACTAAAATGTTTTTGGGTGATGCAGATCACTAGTTCACTTGGATGCTCCTACATCGATTTGAATGGAGCAATTATTGCTTAAGAATTGAAAATAGGATATGAAAAAAGTAGGGGCTAGAAATATGCAATAACTATTGTAGAAAATGCCACGTGACTCCACAATTTTCTTTCCCTTTTTTTTAATATTTACTTTCAATTTTTTTCCCAAATTTAATAGCACAAATTATTATTTTTTGATTCATAATACGCAACTGTGGTTGCATTATTATATTAATTTCAAAAAAGATTTTACATAGCATGTTTACATGGCATCAAAGGGCTTAGAAGAAGTGCATGAAATGCAACCCTGATCAAAATATATGAATATCTATTTGACACCCCCAAACAACAGCCAAAACCTAATCTTCAATATGACACCACCCAACCACAAGCAAAACATGATATTCAAAATGCCAAAACACATTGCCCCAACCCAAAATCAGTCAGCCTCATCATAGAAAGGACCAACCTCTACCCCATGCCCATTGCAGCCCTTCCACTTCAATCAGGCCCAGATGATGACACGAGAAATCAAAGCCCACCTGGGCCCTGCACCTATGTCAAGTAAGGCTTCATTCATCTATGTTCATGATGAAAGGATGTCTCGCCACATTCACACCTTGATGAATCAATCGCCCGATTTCATCTGCCCAAGATATGCCAACACCAAGTTTCGCCACTGTTATAATATCCAAATTGTCCACTAGGATAACTGCCTTGAAAACCTGCCTCAGCAACAACAAACACTACACCTTTTGGATTCCCCATGTCTAGGAGGGTGGCAAGAAAGAGGGATGAAATATCAGAATTCACTCAATATCTATTTGCAGAGATGGAGAAGTCCTGACCATTAATCATTCTTACTGCCTCAAGACAAAGAATATCTTTCACTCGGCATAACTTCCGGAGCCTTTGATCTATGATGAAACCTAGGAAGGTAGATTTCCTTTTAGTTCTTCATAGTCTCGCCGAGATCTGCATTATTCTTGCAATGATGATGCTCTACTGGTAACCACCCAAGCTTAAACAAGCCAGACATTTATTTCACATGATTTTCCAACTAGGAGCAACATCAGCTAGTAAGTGCAATACTAAACGCGTCCATCATCATACACCACTATAAGAGCTTGCCACTAATGGCAGTGGTACGTGTAAACTCATTTCCATGAATGGAAATCTCAGGCCGTAGTTTGATTAAAACTCACTGTAATGGTAATTGCACCACACTATCACCTAAATGGGATGTAGTTTTAATGTGCCTGGCGTCAAACCAAAAACTTGTGTAGAAGCACGTATCTGGGGGTACCATGTCAGGGGCATCTTCACTTCCTTGATTCAAAAGAGCCCATGTGCCAAATCTAGCCATAACAGGCATATACAAAAGAGCCCCGTGTAGCACATGGGAAAAGCCTTATTTTCCTTCAACCCTTGCATTAGCTAGAGCATCTGACTCCCCATTGCCCTCCCTATAGATGTGATTTATTATAAAGATCTCTACTATTTGTAACAATTATAAAGCCTTGTTGAGAAGTCCCAGGAGCTTCCAATTTAGATTATACCCACACCTAATGGCATTGACCACCAGCGACGAATCACCCTCAATTTCCAGCTTTCTTATCCCTAATTCTCTGTAGATTGTAATCCCATGTATCACAACCATGAATTCAACCTCATTGTTGGTTCCTTTTGGAAAATATTTTGATGAGGCCAAGATGGTCTTGCCCAATCAATCTCTAACGATGCATCCAACACCCGACGCCCCAAGGTTTCCTCTGGATGCACCAACACAAATTATTATTTTTTGGTATGTAAATATATTTTTTTGATATCAAAAACACCATTACATCATGCCATCTCAGTGGCCAATTTTGAGCTGAGAGACCCATATGTTCATTATTCATATACATCCAACCCCAGGCCCCAACTGTATGAGATAACCAAAATGACTATGCCCAAAATATGTGATATGATAAAAGTTAGTAGCCCATCCAACTACAACCTAATATTGCTACCCAGATACATGACACAAGCCACCCTTCCTGACTACAAAGCAAAACATATAGACCCAAGATTAACAAAGTTCAATGTTCACCATCTCGGTCTTGGTGCTACTAGCAAAAAAACCACCATAACGGATAGCTCGAAAACCATTGTGTGCCCTTCAATCTACAAACCCACCAGTCCTCAACACCCAGTCGAATCTAATCAAGAGACACTCACCAGTGACGACAACACATAGCAAAAAAACCATTACTTTCATGGCCACCTGATGACGAACTCGTCACTCATCTAGCTCCACACCTTTCGCCACTAGATATTCACAAAAGTGTCACCTTCAATCCACCCTGCCCACCAGTTCCAAGTAAAGGTGATGCTTCGGAAAAATGAAACCACACCTCACATGATTCCTATGCTCCTGCAGTGCTTCTCCTTTGAGGTCCAGGAGGAATGGGTATCGCTTGACCACCACCCTAGGAATTGTGGCTCTATGCATGTCCCTCAGATGTGAGAGCCCAACGCCCGTATTTGCTATTATGATCACATCCTCCACACCCTCTAGAAGATTACCCATCACTAGCTTGCAGGCCATCAAGAGCGTCACCACCTTTGGGACTTCTAGGTTCAACAATGCCACCACAAAGCGAGCCACTATGTCTGCATTGGTGTGATACCACTCAGTCAACAAGATATACTCCATTCCCACCAATATTTTCACATCCTCCAGGACCAGAGGATCCCAATCCTTGAAGACAAAATTCGGTCTTCCCTAGCATATTTTGCATAAGAATGCCCAAAGCTTCTGAGAAGCCTTGAGACAAATCGACGCTTCCATGATCTCAGATAGCAAAAAATTCTAGAATGCAAGGGATATAAATATACATATCACTCATAATATGTGTGGTGATGCCATCACAACTCACCGGCATAGCCACTACCATTATTTCCCCTACACTCACTATCCTTGCAATGATGTTGAAATTACCACACAACAACGCAATGTCATGTTGTGTAGTCGAGATGACCTGCTTGATGTCCTTGGGTGACGTCCATCATTCTTACCATACCATAACCTTCTTCATCATAAATGGCATCCATGCTGCTAGACTCCAAGACCATGCCAGATAGGAAATATATTGTCCATCCCTTGCCACCCTAACAACACCAACATTGAGACCACCCTCTTAACAGTCGCGGGGAAGAGACAAGTGTCTCATCCAATTTCTCTCCCCCCGGCTTCTTATACTAGTCATCGATACCCCCTCAACACCCTCCCTTTCCAAGGTATCATCCAACTCATTCGCCTCTCTGTACACATTCCTCACTATGAATTTTGCCACTCCTTTTGCTACATCACACACCACCTCTAAAAGAGATTGCAATTTCCAATTCACCATACTGTTGGACTAAAAAGCCTGGACTACAACCATTGAGTCTACCTCAATTTCTATCTTGCTTAAATTCAAACTTCTGCGCAGTTTCAATCCACTTATTAGGGCCTTTAGCTCGACCTTCGTATTGGTCCCAACCGGGAGAGGAGAAGATCTCTCTGCCACCACCCTGCCTATGTCATCTCTAATACAACAGTCTAATCCAGAAGCATCCAGATTACCCCAGAGGCTCCATCAAAATTCATTTTATGCCAACCTTTTCTAGGTTGTGTCCACTTCACCTTGCACCGAGCTTCCAACTTCCCCTTAGATTTTTGAGCCCTAGGTTTAGGGATCCCCATACCAAAATAGCTATGTCTCATTCTTACATCCCATTCTGAAAAGCTCTAATCCTCCAGTTTCTTTGATGCAACCCTCCCATTCACTACTACAATTATCGCTTATAGCCTATTAATGAAAGTCAGGAATTCTCGTGCACAGTCAGAGAAGAGCCTTCTGTTGCGCTTCTTCCATAATTCCCATATCACTAAGGAGGGGCTAACAATCCATAATTCATGGTAGAGTGAGTCCCTTCTTAGCATTGGCCAAGCAGAAAAAAATATCTAATATCATTAGGAAACACACCACTCCAACCCAACCTGGAACACAACCATTTCCAACAAGCTTGTGCAAAATGGCATCCAACCAAAAGATGATCTACACCCTCCTCCTCCTTTTTACACATCACGTATCTTGATGGACCCGAATACCCCATCCTTTTGAATTTATTTGTAGTCAATATTTTCCTCTTGATGACTGCCCACACAAAGGTCCCAACTTTCGATAAAGATGAGCGATCCCAACAAAGATGCAAAGGCAATTTTGAAGGAGCCTCCTTCGCCACCTAAACTTTGTAGCCATCTTTTTCCACATACTGTCCCGAGGCAAACCCAACCTATACCAATTTGTCTTCCCCATAACGAATCAACACTAATCTTTTTTTCAATTCCTCCCCCAGCTACACTTCTTCATCTAGAGGAATTGTCCCTAGAAGCACTTGCCTACAAAAAAACTCTTGTACTCCATCAATCGTAGTTTCCACCATGTAGTCTCACACCACTACAACAAATCCCCATGATTTTCTCCATTTTTTGCTTCGTTTTTTGCTTCCACCCACTGTTTTAATGTATTTTTTGCCAATTTTTTGAAAAGGTTGGCGCTATTTATTGGGATGGTGCTATTTTTGGCATTTATTTACATTGATCAGGACAAGTCAACGCTAGTTTTGGTGCTACTTTGTGCCAAAATTAGCGTTGATATTAGCTTCAAGTGTGGTGTCGCCATTAGCGCCACCTTTGGCTCCGAGTTTAGCTTCGAGTTTAGCACCACTTTTAGTTCTGACTTTAGCTTCGAGTCTAGCTTCGGGTTTAGCGTGGGTTTAGACACCCCTATGTCGAAGAGACTTATTTATATGTATCATAAAAAATGTAAAACAGTGAAATGTCAACAAGATACAAGCATATCGAGGAGAGAATCACTTATGTCACATCAACAAGGTATATCTGCAAGTGCTCGGCGAAACACAACTCTTGGATATAATGAAGTAATGTTGAGACATTGAGATATCAATAGGACAAATAAGATTGTCTCATCGACACTCTTCAAGTAATGATCAAAAGCATACACCGCTAGACCGCAGGGAAGGTGAACAACATATGTGGTAGAGTGGTATACACTGCAACCCCACAGCAAGAAGCCTTGAGCAAGGTGGTAGTGCAATAAACAATAGAAGGGAAGGGAAAAACACCGCCATACTGCAGTGAGTATAATAAGAGATGGCAGTAGTATAGCACGCCATCATTGCTAATTTACAACACTAAATGCAACAAATCATGTCAGTCATAATCCATTTGAATAAATCATTTAAGGAATCAAGAATATAGCCTGCCAAAATACTCTAAAACTCTAATAAACATACTCTAAATTTTTTTTAGAAATCTTATTTTCAGGCATAGCCCGCCAGAATGGAGTTTTCATTTTAATAAACATACAATAAAACCTTTGTTGAAACCTTATTTTCAGGCATAGCCTACCAAAATGGAGAAGTGTTTCAAGAAAAGGTCTATTAGAGAATGGTAAGGAGATGTATGGATAGGAGGCATAGGATTCATTGTTGTTTATCTCATTCCCAAGCCTCGGATCAACAACAAGGGTTACAATGTCTACCTCTATTGTTTTGTAATCCGTGATATTTTTTAATCTCTAACATATGCTCAAGTATTAATCTCTAAATTCCTTTAGATTCTTTTGAATAAATGCATCCTATGAGGTTTAATTTCTTTTAATTTAAAAAATAAATCAAATGCTTTTGAAGTATCAATGTGTCCTATATAGGTTTAGAATAATTTCTTTTAATTTAAAAAAATAAATAGTTTTCCTCGTGATTAGATAATGTATATCTCCCAATCACTTTAGCACACCGCCCTTCTTTCACACTGTTCATTACCTAGCTACTAGGGTTTTGTACTTGACATCTTTAATATCTTCATGATAGTGGGCTTTTAAATAGATTCTCAATTTCGTTTTTTAATATTTATCATGGTAACCCTTGAGTTCCATAATCCACCTTCAATCTCTTCTAAGAACGTTGTCTTAAGCTAGACTGCATATAAAGCATATAAAGCAAGTACTTCATACTTGCCATTGTTCCAAACCACCACTCACCACCTTACTTAAAATGCTGCCTCCATAAGCACAATAGCATGTTTTAAAATCATGGTTGCCAGTGATTTACCATTAAGGTCACTACTACCTGATACAATGAGATTTCATTCCTCAACCAAGCGCATTATGCAAGATAACATTGTGAATTGTTTGTTGTGTACAATTTGATCTTCTTGCACATTTACTACTTCGCTAACTGCCTTTAAGATTGGATATTACACCATCAGCTGCAATCTCAAACAACTTACTCACTATCATTTGAAGATTCCTTTCATGAGCATCCCTGTATAAAATCAAACTGGTGCCCCCAGGACTCAGCCTACTACTTACTAATATAGGGGACTCTACCCAAGCTTCATGGTATTTTGAGTTTTATTTAGAAGGGGTTACCATGTGGCATTTTTATGTGTAGGAAGAATATCGTGGCAAGATTCTGCATGGACTCGCCTCGTAAAATTGGGATTTCTTACCTGTCGTGAACTGTGTTGGATTGTACCTTGAGCTGCTAAAACACTTCCGTGTTTTCACCCGGCTAAAACCCTTGTGTGTAAGAATTTCCAAATATCCACCGCAGGAAGTTCCTGCATTCTAAAGATAAAATCATAAATCTGCTTATCCAGTTTTTGATCCAACATGAGATCTTTAATATCCGATAAAGAAAGTTTGTACATTCTAAAGATAAAATCAAAAAAATTCTTACCCAACTTCTGATCAAATTTGAGGTCATGAATATCGAACAGAGAAAGTTCCTATATTCTAAAGATAAAATCATAAATTTTATCAGTCCAATTGGAGATCCAATTTTAGGTCATGAAGCTCTGACAAAGAAAGTTCCTACATTCTAAAGATAAAATCATAAATATGTTTGGTTCAATTTGAGGTCCAATTGTAAGGATTTGTCTTTTAAATTATACTTTCTAACATTTTTCTTGATACAAATTGTTACTTTAGAATTATGGTATTTCTTTTCTTCTAATATTTTCAACCCTCATTTCAGGGAAGAGCTCCGAAGATGGTTCGTTCAGATGGAGACTACACTTTTCCGCTATAGATTCCATCTAGAAACACCAGAAGCTTAGGTACTGTCATACTTAGGTACAACAAAGTTTGAGGTTACCTTATTCTCCTTGATACAAAATGTTGTCCTTCAATCCCTCTTAAGCAACATTCATTATTATGGACTTCATCATTGTGCCTTTCATACATTCGATTTAATTTGTTATGTGGAAACATGTTGTCTTTGTCTTTGCAAGTGATGACTATTGTGTAAGCTTTTAATCTACATGAGTGCCCCTCATGTTCAATTCTTGTGATTGTTATGATGCTTGGGGATGCTTACTTTTAACCAGACTATTAATGAAAACTATCTTGGAATTCTTGATGATCAGTTTTGTCAGAATCATGGCTATGTTGATAGTGGAATTTTCTTATTAATAAGGATAAATCATTATCAATAAGGAGATTACTCCCCTTACCAACATCTAACCTTGCAAAGATTGATCTTTAATGCTTCATGATGGTTTACTTGTGATTATCCTTCTCAAATGAAACAATAAGCAAAGAGGTTGGGCTCCTCACTTTGTGGGGAGCCTTTTCAAGATTAATCTCACATGTTGTAAACTTCGTGATAAACAAAACAACTCTTAATTCTTATCTATACCGTACAATGAGAAAACATGCCAGGATAAAACCGAGCATATGATAGATATGTTTGATAACTTTCTTGTTTTCTCGACATCTATGGTATGCAAGTTATTTGAATGCACATGATGATCAAATTATATGTTTATAGATGTATGCACATATTTTGACCGGTGATCCTTCATTTCTCTTAACAAATACCTCTCCACTCAAATGTTTAAACCCAGGGAGCAGTAAGGAAGACACATCAACTTGCAAGCTTAGACAAGTGGGAAGATTGAAGATGATGCAAAAACAAAGCAATCGGGATTCGTCATTGAGGCAATGACGGGTCCCCTTTCTCTTTATGTGCATTTTTCTCTTTTGTATCTATAAATGTATAATTTTTTTATTATATGCATTCAAATAGTCAATTTCACGGCTTGTGTGGAACAACATACATTTACATTATCAATAAAGACTACATTTTTGAAAGGATTGTGCAATCTTTCCTTTATTATATGCATCTTCATAAGTGCAATCTAGTAATGTAATCTTCTGATTTTGTTTATGCACATGAATGTAATGTAGCAGAAATAAAAATGTACCTTACTCTTCATTTGAAAATCACAAAATCTCTACCTGATTGAGCTATTAACTTTTGTGTCTTCATGAACATATGTTGATACAAAATGAATGGAAGAAGCATCCAAGTAATCCTAATTTTTTCTGCCAACAATTCATACCAAAGATTGAACAATTTAAGGATATTGCAATAGGTAATTTGTATCAACACAAATAATATTACTGAAGCATTTCAAAGTTTAGGCCATAAGAATCATCCTTTTTTAAACATGGATTGTGTTGTAGCCAAAATTCCATCCTAATTATTTTTGCATACTTCCATTTTCACTCATCTCTTACATCCACCATAAGCATAGAATTCCTGTCATAATAAATTAAATCTAATAAAATCCCTCACGTGAGCTTCCAAATAAAACCCTTGATCATAGCATCAAATTGTATTCCTCCTTTGAAATACTCCTATGATTGCTCATAGCATATCACCAAGACAACACCATGTCGATGAGAGTCCCTCCAAAGTCTCCCCGACATTAGCACAAAGCACAGATTAGAAATGTAGATGAGACACCCCTATGTCGAAGAGACTTATTTATATGTCTCATCGACGATGTAAAATAGTGAAATTTCAACAAGATACAGGCATATCAAGGAGAGAATCACTTATGTCACATTGACAAGGTATATCTACAAGTGCTCGACGAAACACAACTCTTGGATATAACAAAGAAATTGTTGATGTGACAGTGGCATATCAGCAAGAGACATTAACTTGTCTCATTGACACCAGAAACCAACATCGAAGGAGCATAAGATCTAATGTCGATGAGATATTCAGATATTGGTAAGACAAATAAGATTGTCTCATTGACACTCTTCAAGTAATGATCAAAAACATACACTACTGTCGAGAAGGTGAGCAACATATGCGGTAGAACGGTATACACTGCAACCCTGTAGCAAGAATCCTTGAGCAAGGGGGTATTGCAATAAACAACAAAAGGGAAGGGAAAAACACTGCCATACCAGCATATCGAAGAAACAACGGGCATTTTAATTAAAAATCTCTTCGATAGTTATGAAATGATGATTAGTCCGATTGATGTGACTAATGAAAATATCGATGAGACTATCGTTATTAATGAAGAACTTGATCATAAAGGTGGAACGAGCACCATTTATGAACCAGGGCTAGATGAAGTGTCCTAAAATTTTACAAATAAGACCTCAAAGAAGTTGAAATCACTATGAATTGTAATTGAAGGATTTGGAGAACCAAGTTGGATGGCGGTAGACAGCTAGAAATTTGTAGCATTTATTGAAGTGGTCTAGACTCAGCTCAAAGTATTTTCTAAGCAAGTAGATGAAATCATTGTATGAGTAGGGTTGAGATGGAAAAAACCCTAGGTAAACAGAAAGCAAAAAGATAGAAAACTGAAGCTACACAATTGAATCAAGACTAATCGATCAGTGTCATGGGTCTGGGACAAAATCCAGAAGAATAACACAGCTTAACCCATCGTGTGTGACATTAGAAGATAAAAAAAAAATATGGGAGATGTATGGACTCTGTGTAGGGGTTATGACCTCTTTATTTATCATTGTAGGAAGAAATTTTGGCAGAGCCCAATGTCAAACTCATGGAATTTGAATTTCGGTAAACTTGTAGTACCCAACGTCTTTGTGAACGTAGAGTTAATCAAGGTGTTGGAAAAGAATTACAATCCGAAGATGAGAGAAATTCATTTGCCTGATGGGTCATAGTTCATGGTCATAAAGCCAAATTATATTTCCATGATTTTTCAACTAGACACTTCCCTAAAAACAAAATTATGAATCAGAGACTTGTTGGAGGAATACCGCACCATGGACACAAGTTACAAGAGGTGGAAATTTCCTCTACATAGGGTTAAAGGTGCGAGTAACCTAACTATGAGGTTCTCTATTAAAGATAAGCTCCCATTCTCTGTGGCTTTGTTTGAAGAATACTTTCAATACATTTATTACTTAGTTGGTCAAGTACTAGGAATTGATGTTCCTAAGAACATGACAATTTCTCCCATGGTTTTAGCCACAGACATCCAAAGCCATAATGCCTGACCCTATGATTATGCAGAGTATTTATCGGAGGCCATTAATAATTCCCTCAATATCATCAAGAATAACAGTGAAGCCATTAATTTCAAGCACTATTCTCTTTTCATGCACATGATATTATACGAAGGGTAGGTGATGGGGATATGGGGTGAGGAATTAAGAATAAAAGACTTAGATAATGATGGAAATTCAAGGCCTGTACAAATGCGAACATTTGTGTGGGACAACAGGTGTGGGAGGTCCCACTACCTATATTTTGAAGAATATTTTTTCAAAACCACTATACAAGATGATAGGCCACAAATGTGACTACAACCTCTTCCCAGAGATCTTAAGATTTCTCTGACCAAAAGATATGGGTCATGAAGCAGGGATAAATCACAATTGGGGGGACTGGTACATGTTTGGGGATTGTACTATTATTAGGGTTTATGGATTTGAAGTTGCACCTTATTTGGTGCCTAAAATTGTGCTAGACAGAGTTGCTTATTTAGAGATCATAAGGAAATTATCATTTTCAGCTTTCATGCATTTAAAGAGCTATGGGAGGTAGACTTTCATGCCTTCCACTTTATTCTTTGGTGATTTCACTATTATCTTTGATTCAGCCTATGACTTGGTTAGTGGTAAACTGGATTATTACGGCTTGTCGATTGGCAACAAAAGGGAAAAGTTTGATCCTGAACACTTCATTCGTGATGCCAAAAAATTTCAGAAATTGAAAGGGTATGAGCATAGTTTCCTTTTAGAAGATGTCATCAGAAATTGTGAAGAAAAATAAAACATGATGAGAATGAATTCCTACAGTAGGGTTATGATGGTTGAGGCTTGGAAGGTGAATAATAACCTAGGCTACGTAGGGGCTTTCCATGAGGTACAAGATCCCATATAAAGAATTGAACAGTTAATCCTCCATGAAGAAGAATTGATAAGAGATGTGCCACTTGTGGCATTTGAAAGAGGAAGGGGCATTGGTCCTAGGAGGCAAGTAGAAAATATCACACCACTAGATCACTTATCACCTCAGCTTATTCCTGAAGTGAGCTTTTTAGTTGGTTCCCCATCCATGGAAGAAGATAACACTGAGGAGGAAGAAGAAGTCTCATAGTTTAATGCTCTTGTTATACCCCTATATGAGATGACATTGGAAAGAAGTTTGATCACCTTTGAAGCCTCTTATGAGCTATCAGATGATGTGAGGTATCGTGCAAGTTAGGAATTTGTTGCAGATGATACTTTTGTGCAGACCCCTGAATTTAAGTCCTTTATAAATGAGTATAAAGGAAGACTAATAAGAGAAAGATTAAAGGACATTGACCCTAAGAAAGAAGCTTATACCTTGAAATAGTTGCAACATGAAGTTGATAGGGAAATGAGAAACATGACTGTTGAGAGAGGAAGAGCATTATTGCAAGAAGTTGGATTTATGCTCCTTCTTGGGTGGGATATTAATTCAACCATTGTGTTTGACAACTTTTTGAAGAGAAAGAATAAAACTTTGCAAATAACGGATGAAGCAAGTGATGGGGTCTATATAGGGTCAGGGTACAATCTTGATAATACCACTTTGCAAATTTGGGCTCTTTACCCCCCAAGCAAGAAGCCTTCTCTCATTGACCATGATCATATTTTTGGACATGTCCTAGTGCAAAGAGTAGGGGAGACAGATCCCTTGGAGACTATTGAATTGAATGTGAATGTAGCCAAATTCACCAAATCCCAAATCCAAAAGCTAATAAGAGATAACCAGTGGCTGATAAAGGAAAATGACAGGTTGAAACAAGAATTAACCAACTACAAAGATAGGCTGCCTGCTTCTCCAAGGATTTACTCTCCTCTAATTGAACATGAAAGAAAAGTGTTAGAGGCCATGTCTGAGACTGCTCAATGGAAGCATAAATTTGAAAAATCTCAAAAGGAATAGGAAGAACTAAAAATAAAATTGAAGGCTACTACTTTTGAAGTAGCATCAGGGATAATTTGTATGAAATTCAAAGATATGTGCTAACATGTAGATGGTGTCTTGCGTGCTCACAGTGGAACATACAAGGCCCTCGTGGAGCATGGAAGACTGCTTGATAGGATGAAGTAAATGGAATCCCATATCAAGGAAAGAGATGGAGATAATAATGCTTTGCTCCAAGAATGTCAGAGCCTCATGAATACACATGAAAACTTCCAGAATATCTTGACACAAGAATTGAATGACTTCAGCTAGCCACTATGTATGGCCATGCCAGATTTCTTTGAAGAAACAGATTTGAAGGATCATGAAACTTGGAAAAATGAGATATCAAAATATTTGCCAGGCATCCTTGATGACATCAATGATGAGGATGAGGTACTAAGGAAAATGTATAAGCAGCTCGGGAGGATTGTTGGATTGGAGAGTGCAATGACAAACACTCTACAGAATGCAAACACTTATGTCCAGGAGAAATACATTGATCACATGTCAAAGGTTAATTTGTTCCTTGCACAAGTTGTATGAGGAGGTAGTCAGAGTTTATTTGTTATAGACGCATTAACATGTTGCTTGAGCCTTGAATAGATCTTAGGTGGTAACAGGCGCTAGTTGATGATTAACAGACTGTGGTGCATCCAACAATAAACTCTTTTTAAGTTTCTATGTTATGTTAATTATGCTTTAGTTAAGAAATGATGTAACTTTTGTGAATGGACATGAAGCTTGTTGCTTCTCATACAAATAGGGAAACCAAGGTCTGATTTTGATCATCATATCATCATCATTTCAATCCATTAGAAAAGATACTAGACCATCTCATCCACTTATTCATATCAAAAGAACTCATGTTATGTATGTTTATATTTTGAGCAATATAATGGAGCAAATACTTTATAACTCATAATCCATTTTCAATGTTCAATTGTTGTGTCAATTTTCATGCTTATTTATTGCTTTGTTGTCTTCAAAGGGGTCTTTTCAAGTTGTTTAAATCTGCAAGATTTATCAAGGCACATTCGTTGTTACTATGTGGATACTTTGATTGGTTTCTGGTTAGGTGTGAATTAAATTCCTTTCAAATAATTTACTTTAATTGGTT
>VDFB02166863.1:0-16640 GCA_007258455.2 Sequoia sempervirens | reverse complement strand
CGGAGAGAGAGAGACACAAAAACCAAAGCCAAAACGACCAGAATGGAGCAAAAATTAGGGGTCCCCATCTTGAATGGGGCGATGTGTGAAAAGGTCACAACATCTGGCATCCCCACGGGAAAGTGTTGAAAAACACTTTAAGAATTGAACTTCGATTAATCTTCCTCAAACCATCATACAAAAAGGACACTTACTCAAAAGGGGGGAAGAATCCGATATTGGATCAGAACACTTTTATCTAAAACCCTGTGAGTGTGTGCATTCGTTCCATCTCTAAACCATATCGACTTCTGGAATCGGTCGTAGCAAGTTATATAAATATCTTAGCTTCAAAAGCATCCTGGACATTGCCTCGCTGCCAGTCAGGCGTCCATAGCCCCGACGAGGTTGTCGCTACAATTCTCACGAATATTGCTCCACTGCCGGCCTGGCGTCCATAGCCCCGGTGGAGTTACTCGTATGTTCCCAAAACCAATATTTCATGATATTTTCTTTCATTTTTCATTTCTCATTTTTTTTTGTTTTCTTCTCAGATATTTCTTTTAAGCACCTTCTTTTTTCTTCGTTTGATTTCTCCGTCAATTCCTCGATTGGCTGGCAGGCAATGAAGCCTCCAATGGGTTTGAGAATTGTAGTGGCGCTGAAGCAAGACGTAAAATTTTCACCTGCCAAAACCTTTCCCAAGAAACCAAAATGACTCAGAATGAAGATAGGTAAGATTTTTAAGGTCTTTAGACTCATGTGTTAAGACACAATAGCGGGTTAACCTCCCGAGATGAGTTCAATCACTAACTGGATGATGGCAAGAGGAAAACAACCTCAGTCCTTTTCAAAAATTTATGCAAATTCCAGCGGAAAGAAACCACGTTGTGGGAGTTAAAACCATCATCACCCCCTTCGCAACGGGAAAACCCAAAGATCCTTGCCCATTCCCAAACCAAAACCACTTGAGCGGACAACTCAAGGGACGGAAACGCCAAACCAAAAACCCAAAGGGCAACAAACCAAAACAAAGGAAAACAGGAAAGCAAACGGGAAAGCAAACCTAATCTAATATATTACAAAGTAGGCTCTCGGAGAGAACCTAGGGTTGGAAATAATGCTTGAGGAATCTCCCATCGTCCGGCAATGGGATATCCCCTCCTGTTCTTGTTCGTAACCTAAATGCATCATTTCCCAGGATCTCAGAAGCTTGATCGGGGTCCAACCATGATTTGTCGATCCATCCGTTCATGACCCTTTGATATTCAGCCATACCTTCCAAAGCCTCATCTCCTTTTGCCTCCAAGTGCATCAACTGAGATAGCCTTGTTTGAATCTGGTCTTCTCCCCAATTGACTTCTTCGCATTCTTCCTCCGGGACTTGCTCTGAGGAGGTTTTACCCATGGCACCTATGTTCTCTGAATAGAAAGCTTCGTAAATGGGTAACGATAAGTCTTTGATGGGGGCATTTTCTGTCTCTTGCTTTACATCTTTCAACACAGAATTTCTGAGTGTTCCTTCATTCTCATTCCTACTTGAATCAGTTTCAATCAACACTCCGGTGAAGGCAGGCATATCTTCTAAAAACTTCTCTCCTTCCGAGCTTTGCAACGTGAGGACTTCTTTCCTAACAGGCTTGTATGAACCCAAATCAGTTTCCACGAACAAGATATCACTATTTTCGCCACACTCTGTGATCATCAATTTGAGCCGCAGTGTACTTTCAATTTTTATCTGATTTGGAACTCCCTTCCAAGGCAACCACATGTGGGAGAAGTCAGTCGCAATGTATCCATTCAATTTTCTGGACCAATCTCTGCTCAATAGCATGCCATAACCATCCGGTATATCCACAACTGATATGTCAATGCGACTCTGAATCCTAGGATCCGCTTCCAACTGCATATGGATGCTATTCAATTCTCCTACAACTGGAACTTCAGTCTTATCCAGCTGAGTCACCTTCTTGTTGGTCTTGAGCGGAATTATACCTAACGCCTGACATACCTTTAAAGGCATGACGTTACTTGATGCACCAGAATCGATCAAACAGTTATGCAATAACTTCCCAAAAATTCTAACTGAAACAAGAAACGGGGCTGGCTCATCCCTTCCCTGATAGAATACCACTGGCTTCTTCCGTCCATCTACTGAAGCATTCTTCTTTTCATATTTTATGTTCATTGAAGCTTGATTGTCTCGAACAACCTCTTCTGGGTTCTGCGTTTGCTCTTGTTTTTGCTTCTGCTCCGTAGGAATATTGAACCGTTTCTTTTTATCTTCAATCCATGACTTTTCAAGAGCATTTGAAGAACCTTGTACCATACCTACGAAGTTTTGAGGCTGTTGCGGAGCCTCCCAAGTATCAAATGGAGTGTGAGGCACTTCTTCTACCATATTCGTGTTCTGCGCAGGACGAGACTGTGTGATAACAGGAGGATCCCTCGATGAACTAGATATTTCCTGGGACATATTCCTCACAACGGGCGTTTCATACACACTTCTCAGAATTGTATCTCTGACCTCTGAAATCTTCATTAACTCATGTAAGGGGAGACTAACCTTCATCCTCTTGAATTCTTCTAGCACATAAGAGCCAAGTCTTTTCACATCCTCTCTAGGAAGACTCTCCTTTTGTCCTTGCCCAACTTGATGAATTGGCTGTTGAATGACTTGTTGTCCTCCTCCGCCTTGCGTTACATTCTGCCGCCTATACTCTGGAGAATCTCTAGGCAAACCCGGATTATTGCTCGCGTTGGGGTGCGGCGGAGTTGTAAAATTATTAGGAGGTATTGATGATGTCAATGGCTCTTTCTGATGATAATTCCTCTGATATACTTTAGGAGCTTCACCTCTAGTAGTTTGAAGAGCTTGTACCTCTCCTCTTCCTTCCATCAAGACGCTGTTTGTTGTTAGCCGTCGAACAATTGTGTAAGTCCCCTTGACATACCAGCAATATCACATCGAGCC
Organism: Sequoia sempervirens; assembly: GCA_007258455.2. NCBI lineage: Eukaryota > Viridiplantae > Streptophyta > Pinopsida > Cupressales > Cupressaceae > Sequoia > Sequoia sempervirens. The sequence continues at coordinate 13,687 of VDFB02166863.1, read as the reverse complement.
AAACTGAGCCTATTCGCACTCAAGGAACCTTGGAGTTGAAAGCATGATCTTACTCGCAATCTTAGCATGCTGAATACTTTGTTCAAGAGAGGATAGAGCGTCCGTTGGGAGACTTTATTCTGTGTTGGTGCGGTCTCAAAAACCACGTCAACATTACCTTCTTTGCTGGTTTATGTTTTGGAGCTAATGCTAATCAGTGTTTGGTTGCTGATTTGAATGTTAATTTTGGAAAAAAAATTAATGGGGAATATTTCACATGTTGATGTGTTTTTCGTGACCGCACCAACACAGAATAAAGTCACCAACGGCTACTCTATCCTCTCTTGATCAAAGTATCCAGCACGCTAAGATTGCGAGAGAGTTCGTGCGTTCAACTCTAAGATTCTTTTAATGCGAATAGGCTCAGTTGGCTCAATGTGATTTGTTGGTATTTCAAGGGGACTTACGGAATTGTTCGGCAGCGGAGAAAGGAATTCAAATGCTCGAAAGATTTGTCTATGAAGCGCGGGTTTCCTATTCTAACCAGAAAGTACTGAATTTAAAGTGGTTGGGTGGTTGGTGAAGGCTCGAATCTACTCTGTAAGGCGTGGGACATGGCGATCAATTCTTACAACTTTCAACCAGTTCGCTTTGCCTCGCTTCGACAAATTTCCATGTAACTCTGCGTAATCTTCGTAGGAGAACCAGCTCAAGGTGTTCGGGATCATAATTCAACACTAAGATAATCAAGGCTACAATGACGATACCAACGCGGTGAATCACAAACGGTTAAGTCCATCGAGCACCTAGCTTTGACTACATGACCACCATCAGCGAATACACTAGTGGTATGGATAGACGAAGTTGCTTAGATCAAACACCACATTCCACAATTAACATCTACTTGCATGGAATGAAAATTATACTACTTTGAACTATTTTACGCTACCATTTGAATCGGAAGGACGAAGAAACCTTGCTAGCTACTCGCAACAAAGATGAAATTCACCATCAATGAAAAACTCTTTTATTGAGAGAGTGTTCACAACAATTTCTTACAAAGTTTTCAAAGGGAAAACTTTCCCTCTTCTTCAAACTACACTATCAATCTATACTAAGTTACTCTAAGCTATCACCTAGTTGTCTCTCTACTCCGACTTCTACTCTAATTCTACTGTCTCATGAATTACAAATGAGGGGGACTCCCCCTTTTATAGTTGGCCAAGTCCAGTGGACGGCTTAGATTACAATCGGCTGGATGGCCCAGATTGTGCCACCTCAGCCCTAAACAAGATTCGCCCTAAAAACCGCCATAATGGAGAGTGGGACAATAAATGAGCAATTAATGGCCACCATCTTTTAGAAGATTCTCGTTTGTAGACGCATTCACATTGTTCTCGATCTTCTTTCTTGGCATTGTTCTTCAACTTCGTTTGAGCCTCCATTCTTTTCTCCATCTTGAGTTTTGAAAACGCTTCTTCTCTGTCACTAAGTCCCAACACTTAGCCATTTTCTTGCAACTTTTCTTCCTTCGAGGTTGAAATGTAGTCTTGGAGTATTTGCTTCATCACCTTAAGTCACCACCACTTGGTCTCGACGTTCCTCCTGCAAAACAAGCAAGGAGAAGAGTATTAGAACACTTCATAATATAAACTTAACTTACTTACCAGGATTTTCAAGGGTTCATCGTTTTTTCTTAGCCAACTTCATCCTCAAATTCTTCATGCCTTAGCCAAATTTTCAACCTATCTTCCTCAAGGGCGTATCATCTTTGAGAAATTCATTTCATTAGCTAGGTCATTGAGGATTTTGATTTTATTCATCTCTGGCTCAAGAAGATCACCTTCACGAAGAATTTGAGCAAATTCACCTAGGCAGTTCCTTTTAAATTCATCGTCTGGAGAATTTCACCTTGAAAACACATTTTCTTCACTTTGCCTTAGAAAATTTTCAAATTTTCCCTTAGGAAAACTCATAATTTGAGCACCGATCAAATTCTTCGTGCTGAAGGCCCCAACAAACTGTGGAAGACTTCGAAATCCACTTCTCATTGCAAACGTCTAGTACCCAGAAGAAAATTTTCTTCAGAATGCGTCGAACTCATGGGTACACAACGAACGGGTTCATTTAATTTTTTGAATTTTCCACCTTGGAAAAATAACTTTTAGCAAATTTATTCTTGCTCTTTGACACCTGTGAACATTTCTTGTTGCTCTGACTTGGAAATATTTTCGTTGACCCTGTGCAGCTGGCATCATCAGACTCCTTCACTGGCAATCCTGCTCGTGCTTCAAGAAAAAAATTCACCACCTTAGGTCTAGGCGTATTTCTCATAAGGAAAATTTCCTTGCCTTAGAATTTTTTTTGAATCACTCAGCACTTTTGAAAAAAAATTTGCCTTAGAAAATTTTACTTCAACTTCGTTCACCTTGCCTGTGAGGAAAATTTTATCAACTTATACAATTCTCCAATATCTTGGCGCATTCTATATGTCATGGAGGACACTTTCAACTTCAACGCCCAACGTATTTTCATATCACCTCCAATGCCTTAGAATATTTTTTTTTAAACCTCATGCACCTTGAGGAGGATATTTTTATTTCAACGCCTTGGCTTCTCTTCTTACATTCTACTTTTACCTTGCCTTCATCTTGAGCTGGGCGCATTTTTGATGTCATGAAGGACGCCTTAAATTCATTTTCATCAACCTTACTTTCATCTTGCTTTCACCTTGGACTAGGCGCATTCAAAGGGGGAAGAAGAAAGTCAACCCTTTTTGTCCTCCTCTTGGCATGTTTGGGCGCATTTCACACCCCATGAAGGATGAAACTTGTAACGCCTAGCATGTGACTCTTCAACTTCTTTGTTTTGTCCTTACATGGCCTTACTTGGGCGCATTTTGCTATGTGTGGAGGATGAAACTCTTTGACTCCTTTGACCTTTTTCAAACTTATTCCACCATGCAGCTTGGGCACATTTGGCATGTAGTGGAGGATGGGCGCAAATTTGAGGTGGTGGAGGATGAAATATGTTGACCTCTTTGACTTCCTTTATGAACTTGGGCGCATTCTCTACATGGTGAGGGATGAGTTTGACACTTAGAAACTTTTCTTGATGCCTCTTGTGGCTGGGCGCATTTTGGCATAGGAGGTGGATAAACTTTGTTGACTTTCCTTGAGCTTCTCAAGCTTACTCTTGTATGGGCGCATTTTGATGGGTGAGGAGGATATCTTTGCCTTAGAATATTTTTCAGCTTTCACCAGCTTTCCTTGGGCACATTTCAGCTAGGCAGGAGGATTAACACCTCAACACTTAGAAACTTTTCGCTTCCACCACCTTGAGGGCGCATTTGGCATGCTGAGGAGGAAGTTTTCATGCCTTCGTTTATTTTTCATTAATCTCCTGTCATGAGGGCGCATTTTGGGGTAGCTGCAGGATGAAATTCAAGACTTAAACATTTTTGACTTTCAGCTGAAGATGGGCGCATTTCACATGTGCTGCAGGATGAAATTCATGCCTTAGCCATTTTTTCTTAGTCTTCGCCAGTTCCTCCATACCTTACTATAAATAGTAAGTTTCTCAATTCTTGCATCTCCGAAGCTCAGATCGTTCTGAAATTTTAAACACTGCATCCTCGCGACCTCATCAACCTGTTGACCCTGCTATTTCGGGTTGGCCTGCTATTTTTAGCCGAGTTCTGAAGGTGGTTTGCTATAAATAGTAACTACTTGCTTCTGATATCTCCACAACTCCGTTTGCTTTGAAATTCGAATGCGGCACTCCTCACCACGTGACCTGCTTGCTGACACTGACGACTGCAACTGATTTGCTATTTTTAGCCTGTTTCCAAAATGACTTACTATAAATAGTAAGTGTCGTCATTCCTAAATTTTACTGTGCCAGATAGCTTAAAGGATGCCGATCAAGGTGCTTAAGCACTCTAAGCAATTTCAATTTTACTCCTCTTCGTCCTGTTTGAAACCCAATTCATCATCTTGCCGTATATCAACTGGTTCCTCGCTTATTCCTCGCCGTGATTAAGTATCAGTCAGGATTCTCGAGGCTGAAGTTACCGCTTGCATCTCGCTAAAAATAGGCAAGTTCCTATTGCGTGATTCATTTTCTGCTTTGTATGTCAGCACCACTAAAACCTCACAAGAATATGTCATATGTTCCCCGAGCATGCAAACCCTAAAATTGTTCTTAAGATCAACTCAAAGTTGTTATTCCATTCTTTACAAGTTAGGATTGCCAAGGCTTCAAAACCCTAAGGAATCTCCGTATATGCACCGAAACTCCTTGACCAAGCCTCCGCAACTAGCTCTACATCAAATCTAAAGGAAAGACATCTCATTTTGCATGTTATAATTGCCAAGGCTTTCAAAACTTTAAGGAATCTCCTTTACATGTACTGTGTAGTAAAATCCCTGGCAGATCCAAGCCCCGGAATTTGCTTCGAAGTCGAATCCACTGAAATAGTAAGTTCTGCTCTTCACTTTCAAACAAATGAGCAGCCTTTTGATGTGTTCGACGCTAGCAGGACGGTTGCACCAAAATGTCAGATGTATCGCCCTACACTACACTTATACTAAAAATAGTAAGTTGCCAGAATCTGATGAAACTTAGCTGGAAACCTGCTGGAAGCATACTGACAGCAATGTTAATTTTTATTTTCAATTTATTCACCTCATTTGACCTCAGATTGACCATAGAAATACAAACCCTAATTTTCAAACTTGGCCAAAATTCACGTTAAGGCTCAACAGCGGGCACATCCCGAAAAGACAGACAGTAGAAAAGAGACAACAACAAAACGACCGAAAAGCAAAGCCAAAATTAGGGGGGTCCCCATTTGCAATGGGGCGATGTGTGAAAAAGGTCACAACAGGTCAAAAAAAAAGAAAAGAAATAGTTATAAATAACTATTTTGCATCATCATCTAACTCAGTATTTGAATTTGAAACATTTGAATGATCCTAACTATTTTGCATCATCATCTCACTCAGTATTTGAATTTGAAACATTTGAATGATCCGGTGACTTGGGAGATGGCGTACAATCTTTTTCCCATACAAGCCCAACTTTATCCAAAAACTCATCAATTTAAACAATTGAAGGATTCTATGTTGACTCTTATTTATCAAGTATAGCAAAACAAAACTTCTACTCTCCATAAACAATATCTGAATTCAGGCAACTTGAGTTTGTATGCTGCAATTCTAACTACAATCTTCATTAGATCATCCATATTGCTGATGTTGAAGGTTGATCCTATCAACTGAGTCATAGTTAGCTTCTCAAAATTATTTTTCACTGCATCTTGGTTATCTTCACGGAGTGTGAATGGAAGAGGAGTGTAGAAATATAGATAACTTGCTCAGCAATTTGCAGCTTCTCTATGTTCTTACCAATTTTGGAAGTGATTTCTTGCAACTCAAATGCACTTGGCAACTAGCTATCCACTTAGGAATATAACTTTCAGGATTAGCTATTGCTTTCAATCTTATTAATTCCTCCACTCCCCAAAACTCCATTGGCTCCAAGCTAGTTGAAATGCTGCTACGTGATGAAATACTTGCAGTCATGGAACACTCTAACTCAATAGATTGCCAAATAGTATCTCAGATCTCCCCCAGAAAAATGAATAAATCATCAATTGTTCTTGGACCATCTTCACAAAGATTCCCATTCTTCCATGTGACACCAATTCATCAAGTTGTTTTGGGGGTCCTTCATCTAGTCACAGTGGTGAACTATTTCTTGGCTCTGATATTGGATTCACAAAATGAGCAAAGTGTATTCTCAATTCTCTGTTTTCTGCCTTTAAATTTTTTTTCACTTCACCATCTTTTTTAACATTTCTTTACCATTCTTGGTAGCAATGTGATATTCCTCTCCTACTTATAGGTCCTAGGTTGGCCTCTTAAAACTGGAAATCAGCAACCTGCACATATTCGACTTTTTTATTTGTGGGAGGAATGGTGGTTTTGGCAGTAATTTTCCCTTTCTCATTCTTCTTTAATTCTTTTTGTCTTTTCCTTTGTAATTAGGTTGGAAACCACCCTCACGTTAAGCGGCGGTGCTATCACTATCCTTCTCTTCTTGTTAAAAGTTCCTTGAATCCATTCTTCATTACTTGTACTTGGCCCAGAACTTCTACCTCCATAGCTATAATTTCCTTGTTAGGTTGAACCATCGGAGTAGGAGATGTATGAAGAGGAGACTTGGGAACTTCAAAAACCAAAGCTAATTATGTGAATGAGTGAAGGAGACTTTACCTTATTTTTAGTAACTAATTTCAACTTTTAAGGCCTAGAAATCTCCTCAACCTCACTTTACACTCTCATCTTTCTTTTTTGATTTTCAACACTATCAGCTGAATCTCTCATAATAGGAACTGTGTCTATTCAGTCTTGACCTTTTTCTGTGTGGCTCTATTCCTACCTATTCTGTTAACTTCCCTTCCAGGAATCCTCTATCTGTCCATCACTGTCTGATTCATCCAATCTTCGGCAATGCCATCAACCAATCAACTGGAGATAATGTTTGGATATTTCCCCTTGACTGAACAAAATCTTGGAGATAGGAAATCTTCGCTTAAATCAACCAATTCGTTTGGCACTTACTCATATGGGAATTTTCTTGGCTATTCTAAGGTCATTCGGCTATGTCTTTGTCTACAAGCTGCAATTTGAATGTTGATTCAAGGGTTTCAGCATCTAAGCTGTAATTTACGCTATTTATAGAAGATATAATCCTCCTAGTACTAGGCTCTTAATGGTACACACATACTATCTCTAGTTTAAGGGATAGAATTGTGACAGGAAAAGAAGCAGCTTGGAAGAGTCCACTTTCTACTAGTTTGACAGCTAAATTGCTTCTTGCTCTGACTCTTGTCCATCTTCAAATCAAGTATATTCATATGACACTATCATATCCTGAACATGGTATGAACTGTTTAATAAGAGTGTTTTAGGATCCAAGATATTTTCATGCAATTCCATCTTCGAAAGGGTCTTCTTCTTGCTGTTTGAGATTTGAAATATATGAAAACTTGAGAGAGTAACCTTGCTGTAACTGACAAAACAGCACTTTAAAAACAGATATTTGGTATAACAGCAGAAATAAATGCAATAATTTTTGAAAGGTAAGCTGGTATTTATGTTTAAATCTCCTTCACTATGCTGCAAATTTGACAAATAACCTTGGTGCCTAAAATCAGACCTTTACCTGCAAATTCAAGGAGAAACAAGAGCTTTCTGCTAAGCATAGCAGAAGTAAGAATTGTTGTGTGATTTTGAATAAGAAGAAGCATGTTTAAATAGACAACAAAAGCTTTAATCTCTGCTTTATTTCTAATCTAAGCTGACTAGATAAGATGGTTCCATCTTTTTGAGTGCTTATTGCTTTAAAACTTCAAGCTAGACATTTGAATGTAACTTGGCTGACTTGCTTTCCTTAGCTGTGTTTTTAAGGTGGCTTCACCACTTAAAAGATGTGATTTCTTCTTCTTTCATTTTATACAATTGTTTTGTTTTCTCCATCCATTTGTCATTTCATTGATGTGCTTTTCTCATGGTGAAGCCACTTGAAAGTTGCTACTTTCTTCATATTTTTAAGTTGTTCCTTTTCATGGTGGATCGCTTAGATGTCTATCATCCTTAGGCATGATTCAGTGTCGGTGGAGCCACTTGAAAAGTGCAACATCCTTTGACAATTATTAAACACTTTAAACTTTGTGTGCATCCTCCCATATTTGCCACTTCTTACTCATGCCATTTGAATGGAGGGCTAGAGGATTCATTAGTCATTTCCCAAGCTTGTTCTCAGATTCAGTTATTCTTCACTATAATATCTTAGCTTCATCTTGAAAACTATCAACCCTTTAAAAATTGATTATTTTTTGTTTTCCATTCCACATTTGTGATCAATCTAGAAGTATTGCTAGTAGTCAAACTAGGCCAAAACTTGACGACTTGGCAAATTGATATTGTAATGTTTTGTGTTTATCCCAAATTTATAATGACAATTGGTAATTTTTGAAAAGTGAGTGATTAAAGGAAAAATCAACCTTGACTAAGTGTCTCCTTGTGCATAGTATGCATTTCTAGATGTGTTGTTAATTAGTTAGCCAATCGGAAGACTGTAAATCTTTAGAAACCTTTTGTGAAGTATCTTTTTTATGTATGGATATATTCAAGTATTACTAAATAGGCTTATCTAATATTCTGCAACTATCTGTTATTTCCTTGAATGTATGTGTAGAACCTAGTGTGCATTTACATTTTGGAAAATATAGTATTTTGTGACACCTTCATTAAGGTGCCAGCATTGGTTGCTATTATTACATTTTTTGTATGAACTCAATGAATTTATTGTCCAATTGGATAAAGGCACTGATTTGCTATTGGCTCCATCTCCCCATTATCCTAATACACTCAAAACAACTCAATATAGACATCTTTTCAAATTAATTTGTGATAGTGTGTTCCAACTTCCACATCTGAATGTATATGGAAGCATAATGAGTTATCATAAAACACATTCACAGGACATTCATGTATATGTAGATTATTTGTTTTAATAAGGTGCTTCATCTTGAATATTGCAAATCAGTATAAATACAAAGGACAACCAACAGAGGTGCATACTATGCGTAATGGGTGGGTATAGTTTCCTGTAATGTGGTAAGTGTTTTGGTTTCTATGGTAATATCTAATAAGTAACCTTTAGAGAAGCCCTGTTTTTGCAGGTAGAAGTATAGTTAGGAAGTGAAGGAAGCTTTACCCACCTCAATATTTTGGTCCAAAGTTTTCAGTACCTTACTCCCGGTCAGGTTGAAGGCTTTTCCTTGAGTTTGGCACCCAACACTTAGGAAGAGCCTTACCTTTAGGGATTTGGGACTGACAATTTTGATTAACACACCTCTGAAATATTTTACAAAATTGTTAGGTGAAATGTCTGACATGTTGAATTCATTAGAAGAATTTGGCATATGTTGTATCAAGTTGACAAGTTTGTCATGTTTCAATTTTTTCATGTCTATATATTTGATGATTATGTAACATGCAAAATTTATCTGATAAGGTGATTTCTCAAAGTTGGAAAGGTCCTTGAGGGTTTCATCCATTCTCAAAGCTTCCATCAATTTTCTATATTTATCTGCATTCACATCGTTCTTTCCCTCATATTTGAACATTTGGCCTTTGTCTTTGGAAGGATGTGTGAGTGAGTGTGTATTGTTTGAGTGTTTTTATGGCAACACAAACCATAGAACTGAAATGCAATTGAATTCAATTATTTATGTCCATCCGTTTTGGATCATAAGTCCCCAACAGGGAGGCTTTTGGCCCCTAAAATCTCATGTATATTGAGAAGATGTGGAAGTTCTATATGTTCTATGAGACTTGCAATTTTCGTTACTTTCCATGGAATTTAATCTGATTTTATTTTTAATGGTGTTTTACTTGGCAGACGGTTATCTTCTTGAAGATGCCCAATACTTGAGTGCTTATCTTGCTAGTGCCATACTAGGCTTCACTTTGTGTGTATTAACCAATTGCTTCAACTGATTTCTTTTCCTTGAAGTCTTCTTTGCGCAAGTGGTGCCCATGACATTTTCTACAACATGGATTTTCCCTTGCTTATGCTTGCCAGCTGATTTTGTTACAATTGAGAGCTTGCATAATTTGGGAAACTATTTTGATTAGTTTGTGTCATAATTTTTATTTCTTATAGCTCATCAAATTCTTATTGTAGGAAAGAACCAAAACAATTCAAATTCTAACAAAAAATATCTATTGGAGTTCCTTTGATAATATTGTAGTATACATGCCTAGCTTCAATACCAATTATTCTAACTCAAGTCAAGTTCTAAACAGAGCAAAAATCCAAAATAGTAGGTCATGGCAGAATACAAATAAAAGAATGCTGAAAGTGCAACAAAATTTGATTTTTCCAACATAGTAGAATACAAAAAATCATTGAAGAGGTCTTTTATTGTGACTTAAAATAGTATTCATTAAACATTTAAACGTCTACAGTAGTGTTTATCATCAAAAAGCACCTGAGATCAGCATAATTTTGTCATCATTTCAACCAAGTTTTCAGAAATATGACAACAGTCTTTCAAACATGTATAACAACTGTGTGCAATGTCTTTGGTTTCAGCCATACATCTGCAAGGTTAAATCATTTGCAATCATTTGCAATATGCATATTTTCAGTGGCAGTAACCCATTAAAGGGTAGGGACATCCATTAAAGATTATATTATTCTCTTCTTCTCTTTCATCTTGCATTGACTTCTCTTACAACAACATCAATACTATTCATACTTGTAAGTTTTTTCTTTTGGTTAAGTCTATAAAGCATGCGTCTATAGAACCAATGGCTCATTTGGATCAATGGGTTAGATGGTACTGATCCTCCACCATGTTGAGTAGACCTATGATAGGCAGTCCTTGCTAGCTTATGAGACTTCTCCATTCCCTGTGTATTCCAAATGCTCAAGCTTCCATACTCTTTAGCAAACCAAGGACCATGTGCATAGAGAATGTGCTGAAAAACACCAAGGGAAAAGAAAATAATTAGAACCTAATAAAAATTACACTAGATTATTTATATAAAACATATAATAAATTAAAAAATCATATGAATTCTTACCATGTAATGAGTGATTTCATTTTCTCCCCATGCTAGAAGAAAATCCTTTGTAAACTTTGTTACAACTTCAGTAAATTGTGTATCATCACCTTCAATGAATCTTTCCTTGTTCATCAAAGGGAACAAAGATGATAATGAACTCCATGCCTTTATTTTCCTTAGCTGAGAAGAACCTTTTTCATTTCGATCATCCTCTGCATTGATCTGATCCTTATATATTTCCCATTGACCCCTTCTACTGTTTTGGTAGTCTAACTTTTTAATAAAATGTCGAGCCTTATCACCTCCCATTGATGGCTTTGATGGAACATTACCACGAGCCCCTAAACGTTTCATATCTTTTTCAATATGAACATTACCTCCATGTAGCCCTGCATCTAACAATACCCTTTCAATTGATTTAATGGATTTTTCTGCCTCCTCTTTTGGTTTTTTGTTCCATGCAAATAAAATTGATAAATAAACAAGTTTATCAATTATTCTTACAAAAGCATGAAGAGTGCATATGTGTACTCTTTTGAGTGGAATTTGGAGAATTGGCTTTAAATTTGGATCAACTTCATCTCTATTAGGTTGTAATCCTTGGTCACAACTTAATATACCTTTACAAAATCTTCCATTTAATTCTTTTGACTTGTCTCGAGAATGCATGCAATAAATGCAACTATGATTTGCATTTGCTCCATGACTGATATTATACATGCATTTCAATGTTTTCAAATCAGCAGCCATATGCCATTCAACATTATATGATCCATACCCATCAACAAATAGTTTCTCTCCCATCATATGAGAGGAAATCATGGATGGTATCTCAGTTTGCTCAAAAACCCATTTTAGATCTTCATAACATTCCTTGTTTACTCTAAATAGGCCAAGCCACCAAATGTGATTCTCTGATTGTACAGGAAAATATGTTTCATCAGTAACATGAATATTTGGATTTAATGCTCTATTCATTAGGGTAATTGACACTCTTTCATACTTGACATTGTTTATCAATTCCATCTCATCTAATTTTAGGACAAATACAAGTTTTCCATTTGCCTCCTCCACTGAAATATCATAATACCTTACTATAGCTTGTAAATTTTTTTCAGCTTCAAACCAAACATTATTTGATGGATTTAAAGTAATTGAGACTTCCCTTCCAACATGTGTTTGTCGTTTCCTTTGAGAATTATCCTTTGATGCTTGGATGTGAAACATATTTCCAACAAAATCTTGAACTTCTTTGTTCCTGTTAGATCTTTCCACTCTAACATGAGATGGGCGAGGCAAAAATACCTTAGTGATCCCAGCATTTAATATTCCAGTCTGTAATGCTTTAAAAATTTCTTCATATCCCCTCCTACTAATTCCTGCATTGTCACATGCTCCTTGTACATCATTAGCACTAATTGAACATGATAAATCTTTTAGTATATCATCAACCAAAGATTTTCTTAATGTAGCACATTGAGGTTGATGAAGCATTGCCAATATCTCATCTTTTTAAAATAAACTCTTCATAAGTGAGGCTAAGTTATGACTGCTATCTACAGTTCTCTCCAATTTTCTAGAATCAATTATACTTTTCATAGCTTGAACTCTCTTTTTGAAACCACCGCCTGAAGATACTAGAGACACAATATTTGTTAACTTTTTGATTCTCATCCTTCCTCCTAGAGGAGTTATCTTCATTTTTCTAATAGTTTTATTGAGAGCTTCAACTTTGAACTTCAAATCCTTATTTTCCTTCTCCAATAATGAGATTTCTTGAACCATTGTATTTTGAACTTTCCAATGTTCAATAGACTCATGTTCTAACCTTTTGTTCACTTCAACTAAATTAGAGACTGTATTATCCATTTCATGCATCTTATTTTCTACAAAATTTATTTTTTTCTCTGTTTCCTTCAAGCCTCTTGCAGTACCCTAACAATCCACTTTCCCCATTGCATACAAATTTCATAAGCCCAGTAATAGTATCAAACTTAGGATAATCATTATTTTTAGGATCAAGAGGCTACAAATTTCCCTTAGTCCATATATCTATATGTTTTTTTCCCAATATTCTCAAATTGTTTTCATCTATATTATAATTCTTCATTGTATTTCATTTTTGATATGGCTGCATTTCTTCATCCGACTCCACTCGCAACATATATGAATTCTTCATTTTTCACTTCTTTAAAATTGTATCCGCCTATTATACAACAAAAAATATTTCAATCATTCTATGACATATCATATGGAGATTATTCTAAAGAAGTTATATTGAAATTATTTTGAAAAAGATTGAAGTTGTAATGAAATTATCCAAAATACTCTTAAAAAATTCAAACGAAATAATTATTAAAAAGAAAAGGAAAATCTTGCTCAACAAGATTGTTTTGAAAGTTTAAATAAATGGATATTTTAAATTCAACCTCAAATTTTTCCCTCTACAAATTCTTCCCTCCACAATTCAACATCAAAATTTTCCCTCAATTTTTTCTCTCCACTTATTTAAATTTTATGTAGTTCAAAAACTTCATCAAGTATATTTAAAACTAGTATATTTATATTTTAAAAAAATATCTAAATATGGTACAAATTCTTCCCTCCACAATTTGACATCAAATTTTTCCCTCAATTTTTTCTCTCCACTTATTTAAATTGTATATAGTTCAAAAACTTCATCATAAATCTAAATATATTTAAATTTTATATTTTAAAAAATATATCTAAATATGGTACAAATTCTTCCCTCCACAATTCGACATCAAATTTTTCCCTCAATTTTTTCTCTCCACTTATTTAAATTTTATATAGTTCAAAAACTTCATCATAAATCTAAGTATATTTAAAACTAGTATATTTATATTTTAAAAAATATATCTAAATATGACAGAGACATAACATAATACAAGCCAACAATAATTGCATAATTATGTAAATTGCTTAATTCCCTAACAAGTAAAAGGAAATAAAAAAACAAGCAAGTAAAATAAATAATACAAAAAAATATGAATGATACAAAATCAAACCAAACAAGCCAAAATTATATATATATATATATA
>VDFB02166861.1:0-14509 GCA_007258455.2 Sequoia sempervirens | reverse complement strand
AATAAAAGTATTGGATGGCTGCGGTTTGGTGGATGTAGCCCAGATTGGGTGAACCACGTTAAATTCTTTGTGTTATGATTTATTCTGTGTATGTTTTAGTTTCTCTGTTTATTATTTAAATATGCATTTAATTGTTAGATATCTGCCATCTCTAACCCTAACAAGTGGTATCAGAGCGAGTTGTGTTTTGATTATCATCTGTAGGAAGGTCTCGCGGCTGAGTGGTAGTCTCACGGTTGAGTGGGAGCAATGGCAAATGAGGGTAAGAAGGTTGAGAATTTTAACAAGCAGAACTATCAATTATGGAGGATGCAGATGGAGGACTATCTCTATCAGAAGGATTTATGGCAGCCATTGGAAGGGAAAGCCAAGAAACCTACAGCAATGTCAGATGAGGACTGGGAGATCTTAGATAGAAAGGCTCTTGGTAGTATTCATTTATGCCTGGCACAATCAGTGGCATTCAATATTACAACAGCAAAGACAACTCAAGAGTTGATAGAAACCCTGGCGAAGTTATATGAAAAGCCTTCTGCTTCAAATAAGGTATTTCTTATGAAGTGTTTATTTAATATGAAAATGGTAGAAGGTGGGTCAGTTACTGATCATTTGAATGAGTTTAATACGGTCACCAGTCAATTAACTTCTGTAAAAGTAACTTTGATGAAGAAGCTAGGGCTCTTTTGATTCTGTTTTCTTTGCTTAAAAGATGGAATAGCTTGGTAATGGCTGTTAGAAATTATGTTTCTAGTTCGAATACACTGAAGTTTGATGATGTTGTTGGTGTTATTTTGAGTGAAGAAATTAGTAGGAAAAGCTCAGGTGGAACATCCACATCAGGAAATGTTTTGAATGCAGAAAGCAGGGGCAGAACAAAGGAGAGAGGAAACAATTCTGGAAATCGTGGGAAGTCACGAGGTAAATCAAAGGACAAAAGGTCTGAATCTAGAGATAAGAGGGATTGTTGGTACTGTGGTAAGCCGGGTCATTTGAAGAAAGATTGCTGGTCTCGAAAAAATAAAGATGGAGACAAAAAGGAAGGAAGCAAAGAAGCAAATGTGGTAAGTAATAAATCTGATGAGGATGCTTTAATTCTTTCCCTTGATAATGCTGATGATTCTTGGGTGTTAGATTCAGGGGCTTCATTTCATGCTACTCCCCATAGAAGTTATTTTCTTGATTATGTCCAAGGGGATTTTGGGCTGGTTTATTTAGGAGATAACGAACCCCGCATTTGCTGGAAAGGGGAAGAATCAAGATTGCCAGTAATCGGGAATCATTGGCTGTTCACGCGAGGTAAAGGTACGTTCCAGTTAAGGTAATTTAATTTCAAAGGTGGCAACCAGATGATGAAGGTTGTGTTGTTACATTTAGTGATAAAACTGGGAAGGTCACAAAGGGTGCCTTTAGTAGTAGCAAAAGGTGTGAAAGTGCACCTTATATCTTTGCATGAAATATTGTTCTTCTAATTTTAATTAGAGCCAGTAAAAGAGTCAATCTTCGTGAACAGCTTGCTGCAGCTCAGAAGGCAAAAGATCATACAGCTTGTTGGGGACTCGATCAAGACTGGCATATTAGACTTGGGCACATGAGTGCAAAGGTATGAAAGTACTTCATTCAAATAATTTTTTACCAGGTCTAGAATGTGTTAATATGGATTTCTGTGAAAGTTGTGTCTATGGAAAACAAAAGAGAGTTAGTTTTCTCAAGGATGGGAAGCAAAAGAAAGATAAGAAATTGGAGCTTGTGCATACGAATGTATGGGGACCAGCTCAGGTATCTTCTCTCGGTGGCTCTCTGTATTATGTTACATTCATTGATGATGCAACTAGAAAGGTATGGATTTATTTCCTTAGGCAGAAATCTGATGTATTTGAAACTTTTAAAAAATGGAGAAGCTTGGTTGAGAATGAGACTGGTAAAAGGATAAAATGTCTCAGATCTGATAATGGTGGTGAGTATTGCAGCAAAGAGTTTGAAGATTATTGTTCCTCTAATGGTATTCGTAGACAAAAAATGGTTCCAAGGACTCCATAGGAAAATGGAGTGGTCGAGTTTACGAATAGAACAATAATGGGAGGCTGCACCTGACCATGAGATTGTATGTTGGGTTGCTCTTTTAAAAATGTATGCAGGCCGAACAAGGTTGTTATTTAATCAATAGAGGTCCCTCTAATCCTTTGGGTTGTGGTATTCCGTGAGGAAGCATGGAAGGGTAAGAAGGTGAGTTATCTTTTTTTCTCTAAACCCTATTGTGAAGCATTTGCACATGTAGATTCTCGGGAATATAGAACTAAGCTTGATGAAAATCAAAGAAATGTATTTGTTCGATATGGTACGATGAATTTGGTTATAGGCTTTGGGATTTGAAAATCAAAAAATTGTGAGAAGCAGGGATGTCATATTCAATGAAAAAGTGTTGTACAAAGATCTGTTGCTGCAGCATGAGAAGAAAGAAAATGATTATGTAGTGTTGGATGATATTCCCAACAATAATGTTTCAGTGGTTCCTCATGCTGGGCAAAAATAGCAGCAACAAATACCATAAACTCCTATTAGACGATCTTCAAGGATAAGTAGACCTCCAGAAAGATTATCTCCCTCTTTGTATACTATTTTGTTAACTGATGTTGGTGAACCAGAATATTATGATGAAGCTATGCAGGTGGATACCAAGGTTCAGTGGGAGCATGGAATGAAAGAAGAAATGGACTCCTTGCTGGAAAATCAGACTTTGGATTTATGCAAGTTGCCTACAGGTAAAAAGGCTTTACCAAACAAATGGATTTATAGATTGAAAGAGGAGGATGGAGGTAAGAAAATATTTAAAGCCAGATTAGTTGTAAAGGGATTTGCACAGAAAAAGGGTATTGATTTTGATGAGATTTTTTCTCCTTTTGTTAAAATGACTTCTATTCATATTGTTTTAAGTATTGTGGTTGCTGAAGATTTGTATTTAGAATAGCTTGATGTTAAAACAACCTTTCTCCATGGTGATTTGGAAGAGGAAATATATATGGAACAGCCACAAGGATTTGAGGTCAAAGGTAAGGAGAAACTAGTGTGCAGATTGAAGAAAAGTTTATATGGCTTGAAGCAAGCACCACAGCAATGGTATTTGAAATTTGACAATTTCATGGCTAAGCAAGGCTACAGTAGGTGCAATTCTGACCATTGTGTTTATTTTAAGAGGTTGGATAATAACAGCTACATTATTTTATGTTTATATATTGATGACATGCTTGTAGCTGGGTCTAACATGGATCACATAAGTGAGTTAAAACAACAGTTAGCAAAATCTTTTTCTATGAAGGATTTGGGGGCAACAAAACAAATCCTTGGTATAAAAATTTGTAGAGATAGAAAAAATAGAAAATTGTTTTTATCTCAAGCTAATTATGTTGAAAAGGTGTTGCAGAGATTTCATATGGAGAATGCAAAAGCTGTCAGCACACATTTTCCTAGTCATGTTAAATTCACTAAAGATATGTGTCCAAAGACACAAGAGGAGGAAGAAAAAATGTCCAAGGTACCATATGCTTCAGCTGTAGGCAGTTTAATGTACGCCATGGTATGCACGAGACCAGTTATTGCACATGTCGTAGGAGTTGTTAGTAGGTATTTGAGTCATCCTAGAGTTGAGCATTGGAATGCAGTAAAATGGATTCTTAGGTATTTGAGAGGTACATCCAATAAGTGTTTATGTTTTGGGGGCTCTAATACTAATTTAAAAGGCTATGTTGACTCAGATTTTGCAGGGGATATAAATACCAGGTGAAGTACCACAGGTTATGTATTTACAGTTGGTGGGATAGCAGTGAGTTGGATTTCTCGATTGCAAAAAGTGGTTGCTTTATCCACCACAGAGGTAGAGTATGTTGCTACAATAGAGGCAGCAAAGGAGATGATATGGCTGTAACTTTTCATGGATGAGTTGGGAAAACAACAGGGATGGAAGTTACTTTATATTTACGAGCAGTCGAAAGTGCTATACATCTTAAAAAGAATTTTGTCTTACATTCTAAACAAAACACATACAATTGAGATATCATTTCATTCGATCTATGTTGAAGATGGACGTGTCAAGCTCGACAAGATACATACAAATGTCAATCCAAATGGATATGTTTATGAAGGTGGTGTGCCAAGGAGAAGCCGAGTCTTCAGCCTTCTGGTCTTCGTTGAATTCAAGTATAACAAAGCGTTAGCGTCCAAGGTCCTATTTCCGGGGAGTTGTGGGTGCGCCAGTTGTTGTCCAGATCACTCAAGTGGGAGGTTGTGATGGTGGAGCTTGATCAGCCCCCAAGTGGGGAGATTGTTGGCATGTGGCGACCCATCATACCATACCATAGCCCATGGTATCAGACACCCCACCGCCCTCACCGTGGTCAGGGTCCCGGCCGAAGTCAGTCTCAAAGGGGGTTCGGGGGCGATAGCCCCAGAAAAGTAGGGGTTTGGGGGCGCAACCCTCGAGAAAAAAATT
Source organism: Sequoia sempervirens (assembly GCA_007258455.2). Classification (NCBI taxonomy): domain Eukaryota; kingdom Viridiplantae; phylum Streptophyta; class Pinopsida; order Cupressales; family Cupressaceae; genus Sequoia; species Sequoia sempervirens. The sequence continues at coordinate 10,026 of VDFB02166861.1, read as the reverse complement.
TTACCATTTTTTTCGCGTCATCAGCGAAAAAGGAAAAATCTCCGAAAAAGAAAGAAAACCGACTTTATAAAACCCTAATTCTGGAAGCTTCTAAAAGCTTGTTAAAAGGGTTTGGGATGGGGGTTACAGTATGATGAAAAACGTGATTATTCGCAAGATTGTAATAGGTTTTGCACTGGTTAATAAAAGTATTGGATGGTTGCGGTTTGGTGGATGTAGCCCAGATTGGGTGAACCACGTTAAATTCTTTGTGTTATGATTTATTCTGTGTATGTTTTAGTTTCTCTGTTTATTATTTAAATCTGCATTTAATTGTTAGATATCTACCATCTCTAACCCTAACACTTACTCTTGTTGTACATTAGTTTGATCCTCTTGAGGGGCTTCCTTTTGAGGATTTGATCAAGCCTATGTGGTATTTGATAACTTTTTCAACAGGAGATTTGCAAGAGGCTTCTTGTGTTAGTACCTCACAGGATAGGATTTTGAGCAGATGGTGTTATAGACCTGGATTTATTTGGGACCCTAGGACCATTATTGGTTTTAGTATGGATCAGATTGATGGTTACACATTTTTACTAGCATTTCTTGAAGGCAAGAAATCTTTGGGAAGGGTGGACTATAATGTCCCCATGTTCGATGTCCTCTTTTGGATCAGTCTCATTTTGACACACTATTTTTAGTAAGTGCTATATTTAGTAATTGGTATGAAAGGAAGAGTAGTGTAGGGTTTCCTATTCAGGCAACAAGTAGAGGTTGTCTGATGGGATTTAATGTCTTGTGCCAGTACTTTCTATGGGGTTTATCGATTTTTTGGGTGTGGCTTTCTATTTTTAGTAGAGCCAGTATGGTGCTCACTATCTATAGTGAGTCTTGGTGCAATATCATTATTTTCGGTGCATATCAATATTTCTCCAATTTGAGTTTTTGGGATGTGACTTACTATTTTTAGTACTTACTCAAAATAGTAAGTCTACTTTGGGTGGTTGGACCTAGTCAGGCTTATCACAGCAACACTAAGTCATTAGGTATAAATTTACTAAGGCTAAATCATTTTAATATTTGATTTATGCTTCGAAAAAAGGTCTATTATAAAGTAACTTTATAATTTAACATTGACAGTCAAAGGGGTCATAAAAAGGACCTTGGATTCCTAATGATATAACTTGAAGTTGTTTTTAAAATTTATATCATTTTTAAATGCCTCTTATTACTTGGGCGCCTAAACTAATGTTTGGAGTGAAAATCAAAATAAAATAAAAGGCAAAGGATAAAGTGGCATGGATTTCAAAAGGGATTTAGAGTTACTTCATGTGTGGCACCCTAATTTGTTGTTGGGTATTTTAAAAGCTTAATTTTGCAAGCTCATTTCACTATGGTTGAGATTGATGACAAAGGGAGATGTTGTTGGTTTGTTACCAGAGGTTTGAAGAATAGGATTGAGGATGAAAACCCTCATATTCTAAGGCTATTTTTGACAGTGAGAGACCTGCTCAAGCTAGTGAATGGTGGTTTCATTTTAGGAATCACATCTGGGCAAAAAATATGAGGATTGACTAGTTCTTTTGAGGTTTTTACAGTGGGTTTTTGGTGTGTATTTCTAATTTTCAGTGTGGTGTGGTTATCTAATGATTTTGATGTTCTTAATATCAATTTTTGGCCACTTACATTTCTAGACCCGATCATGTTTTTTGCTCACATCTTTCAAAAGGCTCAAGGTTTGCATATGGGTATTGTTTCAATGAATGTCTCTCTTGGGCGATTCCAGCAAGCTATTATTTGTATTTTTTGAAGTTGAGATTAAATTTTAAGGTCAAGTCAACCTCTTGAGGAGCAGTGCCATATCCCTAGGTATTCTTCAATTATGGTCAGCCATTTTGAAGATGGGTTTCATTCATTTGGGGGGCTTATTGAAGGATGTCTTGCCCCTTCCTAGCATTGATCTTTATCATTCATACCCTTTGTGATGGACATGAACATTGAGGAAGTTGTAACTGTTGTGAGAATTGTGTGGCAGGTCTAAAGAAGCATTCTAAGATTTTATTAAGCTCTTTAGTAGAAATTTATACTGTTGTATTTCATTCACTTTTCATGTTTGATTTGCTTCTTACTGAGAAATTTAGAGAGCAAACAAAAAGAAATCAGAAGTTACAATTTTGTTGCTAGGGAGCCAAATTTTAGTAGCCTTGGTGTTGGTCTTGGACATGCTTATGTTGTGGGTTGAGAGCTCATCTTATTGGTGAAAGAAGCAACTTGAAGAAGACCTCTTATCTATTGTTTTGGTGACTCTTCTCAAGTCTGAAAGTTTTTTTCTAAGGATTGTATATTGTAACTTGAGGACTGTCTTATTTATGTTAATGAGATAATTTTATTAGAAGTTTTGAATATAGTCTTAGCTAGCATGTATTACTTCTATTTCAAGTTCATGCTTTATATTCTTCTTGCAATGTCAAAACATGAATGATATATGAGAAGTAATGCAAAACCCAATCAAACTGAACACATTCAACAAGGGTGAAAAACAAAAAAAAATATTTGGGGTTGTTATTATAGGTTTTCAGATCTGTGGGGAGGCAACCTTCTATGGATGCATTTGTTGTCTTGTGTAGGAGTTCTTGGGGAAATTTGGCTGCCCCCTCTATGGAATTACTATATTTTGGCTTCCTTCTTGTCACATTTCTAAAATCTGAGGATTGCAAGTTTGTTTTGGATAATGGTCCATGCTTTTTTGGCAGATCTTTTTTGTTTATGGTTCCCTGTACCCCCTTTTTTTATCTTGCAAATGTTCAAATTTATTCCATTCCAATTTGGTTACGCCTATACAATCTACCTTTGGTTATGCAAAATTCAAGACACATTGAATCCCTAGGCAATCATATTGGTAGCTTCATCAAAGTTGAGGATGGGTCTTCCCCCAAATGGTACTTTAGATTTTGTGCCTTGATTGATATTTCTAGGCCACTACCTCACATGTTATGCATCAATTCTTCTCTAGGTTAGATTGGATGCAATATATTAATTCTAAAGGGCTTCTAGATCAATGCTTTAGGTGTAATCAACTTGGACATAAGATTGTTGGTTTCCAATCTAAACTATGAATGGTAGGTAGGCCCTTAATCTCAAAAGATGGGTTTGTAAGGAGGGTAATCCTGATGTAGATTTTGTTTGGAGAAATCATGGTATGTTTTTGGATCATCACTCTCTAGCTCCCCCAGAGGGTGAGGCTGTCATTCATGGTTCTAAGATTTCAACCCTCCCAATCATTGTGGTTGAGGATGCTCATAATCAATGGGAGAATTTTGTTTCAAATCTACAAGATAATTTTGTGGCTTCAGAGGATGAGGAGTTGCAGATGGCTCTTTCTGAGGATCATGATTTTCTTTTGGATTAGGAAAATTCCCTGTCTTGCTTAGATATTTGTACCATCTCCCAAAAAACAAGTAATCTTTCAAAGACAAATTTGGGCAAGAGCAGCAAGCACAAGGAAGAAAATTTGAAGTAGAAAAATTAGGATGGAAGGCTTGTATGTTATTGATGATGGCACTCAGTAGACTATGGAAGCACTCCTAACCAAGAGCAAAGGAAAACAAAAGAAAGGTTGATTTCTTGAGGCTAGTTTGGTTTAGTTGGTTTCTTGAGCATTTGTGCTAGTCTTGATGGAGTCTCTATGAATTTTTTATCTTTGTCCTTTCCTGTCCCTTTTGATTCCCAATTTTGGGTTTGAAGATTTCTTCTTCTTTTTGTTTATGCTAATGGGAGTGGGCCCTCAGCCCATAGCTTACTGATAAAAAAATTATTACCTTGTTATTAGAGATCATGAGACAACCATATAATGGCATCGAATGTGTTTTAGAAAATTTCACTCTAAACCTCTCTAATTTCTTTCAAGTGGTCATCTTTAGGACAAGGGTGTGTTTTTCTCCTAATTCTACCAAGTGGAAATAAAATGACACAACAAGATAGTAAATTGATTCTTTTGGTTGCTCTCATATGAATACATCCAAAAGAATCTAGATAATAATAGTAATGAATTCTCTACTTTGATTTCCTATATATAACTTGTTGATTATGCCCTTAAATGTATAAATTCATGCCTTCTTGTTTTTCCCTAGGCTCTATTTAGTTGCTCGCTAATAATAGATCAGAAGAACCATTTTTATAGGTCTCATTAAAATATTAAACTCTATATTTATTTCTCTATATATTTCCCTCACCCCCTACATAAGTTTGCATGCCTTTTTCCTTCATCGGGTATTGAGTTCTCCATCATGGTGGATTTTTTATTTTACCTATGTTTGTGTGTGTTCTCTTTGAGTATCATGTTGTCTCCTAGGATGTTTTTCTTGGATCATGTTTAAATCTTAGACCTAAATATTTTACAAGGAATTTTTTATATACTCGGTCTTGCATCCATTATTATTAATTTCATAATGTCTAACAAACCTATATTATCTTTTGTAGTGTATATTAATGAGTGTTTCACATTTAGACAATTATTGTGCATTTCAAGTCTAGACCTAGGTTTCCCTACATAGTAGAGTTTATTGAGAGTTTTATGTCTAAGTTATATTCCATTTTTGGTGGGACATGTATGGGGTATACCTAAGATCATTATATGGTTAAATACAATCATGCTCTCACATCTAACATTTTTAAAAAATTAATTAGGAACTAGCTAACCTAAACATCCTAATACATTATAGTTAACTAGTGGCCTTCAAGTTTTAAGTCATAATATTTATTTTCATGAGGTCCACACTCAACAAACATGAATACATTTATGATGGAGCTTGTTGAGGCCATCATGTATGTGAAATTCATGTTAAAGCTTCCCCATTTTCTACACATTTCTTTTATATGTTGAATTATAAAGGGAACTCCATAGTCATGGTGCACCTTATTTCATGTCTAGGAATTTTAGTGAATCTCATATACCTTATAAAATTTAATTGAGTGGCTACTTTAGGTCTGCATAATCATAATTTAAAATTTGTGGCCACTATCAGTAGACCCAAATGTGTTATATATAAGAATTTAACTGGTAGCTATAAGGCCCAACTAATGTTCAGTCAACTTGGTGTTAGACACACAATTCAGAGGTGATTCCTAGTTGAACAATTCACTAAACCCTCACAAGACTCCATTTAATTATCAACTAGGGCTACATAAAATTTTGATGATGTTGGCATTATATGTGCATCCAAAGATTCTACACTACCTATATCGTCAAGTATAGGTGGTTTACACATGTGCATGAAAGTAGGAATTACTTGGAAAGGGAAATAAAGCTTAAACTGTAAAATAGAGTAAATTGCTTAATCTGGAACCTATGCTATGGGTACTCTTAGTTTAGTACTATAACTAGTTAACTGTTAAACAAATCTCTACAATAAAATATACCACTAACTATTGACTCTTTACAACTCAACTAATTAACTACCCTAGGGGTTTGACTCCAAGTGACATTACAACATGCATACAACCATGAATCTATTTTGAAATTAATGCAACATAAAACATCTATTACAGGGACAAAAAATGAAGTGGGTAGACAATTCCTTAAGTGCCCCTTGTTCAAGTTGTGTCCATGAGATATACCAAATCTATTGAATCAACTAATCATAGTAGTATACTGAAAACATCTTTATTGCATTGAAATCTGAACACTCACAATATAACAAAAATATCCGATCGATTTCTCATTTAGAATTCACATTCATTGTAATAGTAAAACTTTCATAAAATTGAGACTACACTTCAACTATAATTCTAACTATATGTCCAACTATATTTACTCCTTGACCATTGAGACCCAAATATTGGTGTGGGAGGAGATTTATTTGCATAAGGATTCAAAATAGAAAGAGAAATTGAAAATTAAATGCTAGTGTCCACTCTCCTCATGAATAGGAGGTGAATGAGTCTTTTACAACAAAAAATTTAATTAAAAAGAACAATAGAAGAGAAAGAGAAACAAGACTCTAGCTCAAACGGTTTTGATAGAGACATAGTCAAACTGCCATGTTGAGCCCAACAATATTGACCCCTTCTTCCTCTATCATGTTTATTCATTGTCTTGGCGAATCACAATTCAAACCCTTCATTGATCACCTTCATTTATTTTGGAACCGTTGTGGATTCATCAATTTGGACTCTCCCCTACCACTTGTGATCCTTTGGCTACAGGCTGAACTTCCTAGTTGTTGTGGGTTGCAGTATGCTCGCTCTAGCTTCTAGGATGCAAGGAGTTTTTTCATCTCTAACATATACACACTACTAATAACCATAAATTAAACATAGATCCATACTGCACTCCATACGCATTCACATAATTAACCTTGTAATTATCAACATATCATAATCGTATTTCCATCCATTAAATTTTGGTTTAAGTCTGGTTTAAGTTGCATGAAGGATATAAAAGGTATATAAGTTTAGGAATGTATGTGAAGTGAGCAGCTTACAATTTCTAAAAAATATGAACTAAATAAGAGAAAACTAGCTATTAATGGGGCTCATCAGTAGTTCACATTTGGAATCTTAGTGATTTCACATCATGAGGATTTATGTTATAATTAGGATCTTAGGATGCTAATAATTATAAATATATATACCAAAAAAAAAATTAAAATCATGGAAGTATAGATTTTACACATTACGTAAGATATACATAGGGAAAACCCTTTCAAATAAAATGTCCCATAATGCATCATTATATTAAAATACTTGCAAAAAATAGTTGTGATGTTGAATACTTCTCTATCCTCTCATAATAGCTATTGAACCTCTGGTCGCCCCTTCCTAGCTTCAAATGCAAATTTTCCTACTTGCCTTTCAAGTTTTGGCAAAGCAAATTTCACTTCAAGTAAAGCCTACGATTGTTTTATTGTTGCACATTAGATTTTGCAGTGCCCTAGATCTGCCTCACCCACACATGTCTCTTCCTCACCTTCGAGGGCTATTTTGGGTGGGAAAAATTATTTTTCCACTCATTCATTTGTGCTTGATGACTCCTCTGGTGTGGTGATACCCTTAGCTTTGCAGGGATTATATTTCAATGATATTGTTGTGCAAGGTGTGAGGAGTTGCAGTGGTAAATGACTAGCTTGGGATGCTCAACCTGTGAAGAGGGCCTTTGATTTTTCAAGGGTCTCCAAGATATCCCCTAAAAATCCCCTCAAAAAGGCCTCTACATTTCCTATTTTAGTCTTTTATAAGGATCTTAAAAAATATATTTTCGAATGGGAGTAGTTCTACCTTGCCAATGGATTAATTGGCTAGTTTAATCAATTATGGCCAAAGCTTGCAAATCTGCACAAATGCATTACAAATGCATGGAAATATTTTCTCAAAGGTAATGTGGATGTTTACCCCTATGTGCAAGGTTTTTTTATTGTGGTTTTAATAGAAAATAATTTCGAGATGCCATCCTCCAGGAACGATGGTGTCGGGGGAAAATTTTTCTCCTTCTTAAACCTTGGTATCCATATTTTAACCCCCTAAAGGAATCCTTTTTGGTAAAACCTATGTGGGTTTTCCTCCCAAATCTACCACAATAGTTTTGGTTTGAGGATTGATTCAAAGTCTTTGGGTGATTTTTTGGCTATAGATACTAACACCTCAAATTTCATACTAACACCTCAAATTTCACTCATACTACATTTTCCCACATCCTTGTAGACATGGATACCTCAAAATATCTTCTAACAGATATCACTTTCAAGATCGATGACCATAGCTAGTCTCAACCATTGGATTATGAAGGTTTTCCCTTTTGGCACGTTGAAGATGCTTTGAAACTGGTCACATTGCTAGTTGTTGCACCAAATCTAAGTCAAATTTTAAGTTTCAATCATGGTGGATTGATGCCCTTCCAGAACAATATACTGTAGAGTTTCCTTCAAAATTTCATGGGAAGGATCCTAATTCCCTTTAGGCTAAGCATAATGACTCTACGCAGAATGGGTGCAATATGCATTCAACATCAGAGCTTCTCTCTTCAAAAAAATTAGCATCTTCAATATCTGCACAAATGGGTGCCCACTCTAGGAAGGAGGATTTCAACTGTAATTTTGTGAGTCCTCCATCTCGTCCTACGGATATTTGTAAAGGGGTTGTTGATGCCATCAAATGTGGTGCAATAGAACAAATTTTTGGAGGCTCGAGAGGAAAGAGTCCCCTCGCGGAAGAAGACCAAAAATATTTGGTCTCTTCTCCCTTTGAGCATGGATGGATGGAGGTAAAGAGGAAGAAATATCCTCCTGGAATGCACCAAATGCAACTCAGATCTACCACAAAAACGGGTTTAGGTGGGCAAGATGGACGCCTCTTAGAGAAAATGCAAAAGGAGAACACAACAATTTAGTGATTGTTGTAACTTTTGTAGAAGGATATGTTGACAACCTAGTTGGGTTTCTTTCTATTGCACCCCTTGGATCATGGTCATGCTTGATGTACTTTCTTTATATCAATAAATATCAAAACCTCGTTTAAATACCAAAAAAAAAAAACTTGCAAAAAATAGACTGAACCTAGTGATGCTCATCTACATACTTATACATGGTTGCGCATAGTGATATATTCAGTATAAACATCCAAATCCACACTCTCAAATGAGAGAGATCCTCCTTAAATATAGAAGAAATGGTGGAAAAATATCTTAAGGGGTATTTGTAACACCTATTTAAAGCAACCATTCATAAATAATTAATAATCTAATAGTTATTAGATTATTAATTATTAAATGGTATATGCTTTATAACATAAGGTTTTAAAACCTTATATTACAACATTATATAAATTTTATAATGGTATGACACCTATAACATTTTTTTCTAATGCTCCCCCTTAATGTTAATAGGGGTATCACATGTCAATTTCTATAAAATAAAAAATGAAGTATCCTAGTAACATAGGTTTTCTTTGATAGTGATAAATAGGGACACAAATAAATGCCAAAATTAAAAACATGTATTATGGACTACAGGAAATTTATCTTGTCATACTTTATAATCCCATTATTTTAAAATATTTTTATATATGAAGTCTTATAAATATTTTTATTGGAGCTTGGGTCTTCTCAAATCAACTTCACCCCAAGTTCATTACATAGTACTCGTAGGTCTTAATACAATGCTTTTATAAGTGGAATATTTACATAGAGAAGAACTTTACAATGCATCCAAAGGGATTACATCCAAGGATTTAGCCATCTTAGGGTGTTAAAATGGTCTACAGGTCTTATTTTATGCCTAAGGTCTTACATCTAGAGGTTTCATTGTTATGTACACTCCCCCTCATCAGCAACTCCTTACAATTTGAATTTGGATCATATAATTCCTATAGTTTTTATATTATTCCTATTAGGTCTTACATCCAAGTATTTAGTCATCCTAAGGTGTTAAAATGCATAAATGTCTTATTTTATACTTGAAGTATTACATTTAGAGGTGTCATTATTATGCACGCTCCCCATTAATGAAAAATCCTTATGGCCAAACACTACGCAGAGGTTTGATATGTGATGGATAAGATTCCAGTCTATTTCTTCTTGATCATAGTATACCACTTGATAATTAGATGAGCATAACTTGAGAGAATTTTTATTCAATAGAATACTTTCCCTTGAGTGAAGTTCCTATGATACTCAATGTGCTTTCCTATCTATTTTTTTGTTGGAAATAATATTCTTTTGTAAAATTAAAATTACTCTATTTATCATTTAGTAAGGTGGTACTTTGACTAGTACCTAAATGAAACTCTTTCATAAATCATCAAAGCCACATTGATTCTTCTGGAGCTACTTTTGTATTTATCCTTTTGATTAAAAATCCATAGAATATAACTTTCTTAATTATTAATCCATCCATGGAATAACACTTGCACCATTTATTTTTAAGACATGGTCTAAGGTGGATTTATTATAAATAGAATCACCAACATAGTCAATAACATGTAATGATCAAATAAAATTGATTCTTGATGCAAAAAAAAACACAATATTTTAATATTTATTTGTCATTTTTC
>VDFB02166860.1:0-12452 GCA_007258455.2 Sequoia sempervirens | reverse complement strand
TATTAAAGCATATGGTATTTATGAAATCAATTGGGGATGGTTAAATTGGATTTTTTTATTGGTATTTCTTGTGACTTCATCTTGGTTCTATATAAAATATAAGATGTAGTATAGAATACTTATTCTCTCTTTCTAATTTTTACATACTTTTCACTTGATTTAAAATATTGAATCAATCCCTAAAAGTTTAAAGAATCAAATTCATATTATTTGATTCTTAATTAATAAAAAAAATTCATCATTAGCTTGTTTTACTGATATCATTCTAGTTTGCATAATTAGAAGTCTTAAAATCTAAAATAATATATGAGATAATATATTGTTTAGTCATATTTATTGCACTATTTTTAATCACCTACACTTATAAAAGTCTAGGAAACCAAATTTTATTTTAAATAATTTAAATTTATTTGAAAATAATTTATATTATTAGTAAGACCTATTGGCTTAGCCATCTATTACTAGTTATTCATTTTCTTACTAAGGAATAATTAATAAAATAATCATCTATATGATTTATATTTTATCCAATTTTCTAGGGTACTTTATCCAACATGATTGTGAGGTAGTAGTTATGCTAGGTATAATTTGTGCAAAAATAATTTTTTAATAGAAGAAGGGTCATTAATAAATTATATTTTATTGAGCATTGCTTTATAAGGTTGGCCAATCAATCAAGGTATGATTTATTATACAATATGAATGTATCATTTAGTATAATAATGGTCATGTCTTTCTATTTGTAGCTTATTTTTTATCTACTTTTGTCATTGGGATAATATTTTGAAGGAAGGATCAAAAAAATATAATTTTAGAGTGCATTTTAAGGAAATATATTATTGTAAATTATTTTTTTTATGAACACATGCAAAATACCACTATATAAATTATCACCCTAGAAGATTAGGAGAGAGTGTCATAAAATGTTGCATGTGTGGAAGTGATGAATCAAACCCATTAAAATTTCTATTAACCCATATTAATGATTTCCTACTTGACTAACTTTTTTTAGTACATGGAGAGATTCAAGGGAAGTACTGATTAATCAAGGGAGAATGGGAGGAGAGAGGTAGCAGTAAAATAAATTCAAGATGTCTAAGATACATCAAGGAATTTAGGGTTTCAAATGTTAGGTATATTGGTAGAAAATATATATAGGCCCTAAACTAGAGAAGGCTGGGATTATGAGAATCAAGATCTTGAGATGTTAAAGGAAAAAAATGAATGAGCTAGAACAAAGATTGAATATTCAAAGGAGATAAAGACATGGGGAGCTGGAAAGAAGAAATTAATAAACCATGTGTAAAACCCCGGCCCAAGAACCTGAGCGCATGCATCATGAAAAACACAACTAATTTTTTTCTTAAAGATAAAACAAGATGAGTAAAGTAACCTACTCTAGCCACATACATCCTCTAGGCTACGCAACGCGTCTACATGTGAACACCATTACTTATAAAATTTAACCAACCATAACATATGAATATTAAACTCAAGATACAATTTACAACAAAGCATTAAACCATTTTAAGATAAATCTAACACGTAGAAATGTATTAAACATATTTCCACATATACAACACCATTAAATCCAATAATGAATAGATCATAAATACTATTACAATTACATCACAAAGGTTCACCTCGATACAAATGAGGTATTACAATTATACATGTAGATCCACAGTTACAATGAAGAAGGAGAAGAACAACTCAAGAGAACCACACGAGCTCCTCGAACAAGAAGATCCCGCCATCACGAATAGGAAGAGAAACTCAACAGTGTAAGATGCACGCCACCCAACCATCTGGTACCCGTAGGCCCAACCCCCGTGCTAGGAGATAGTAACAGGTAACCAAGACAAACCTATTACCTCTAGACACAAGTAATATACAAGACCACACTGTACCAGTAAATACAAAACAACACTATACCAGTAAATACAAAATAACATTGTACCAAAAAAACACAAAATAACACTGTACCAAAAAGACACAAAACATAAGGTTACATTGCTTCCAGAACCACTGAATCAAATACATCCACTGTATAATACAAATCGACCGTTGTCATAGGAGGAGTGTCATCACAAAGGTTGCATTGGTTATCCAAAGGAAATCTTCCTAGGTGCCGGCCCCCCTCTAGGGTTATCCTGGTAACCTCTCACGATTCCGGCCCCACATGCACACCAGTGCGGAATCAGTTATCTTCGAGAAGACAAGATAACGATCTTGCCATTCCAAGCCTTCCCGACTCATCTCAAGTCTCATACTAGCCCTTGAGCCAATGAGCGAGGCTAAATTATCTGATTAAATATTAAGCTACTCCATCCCTAATAAAGGTTATTTAATTTCTACTGATTAAACTGACTTTCACACGAGTTATCCTGGGACCCCTTTGTGTCCCAGCCCCCATTGAAAGCCACTCCCCTATTGACAACATAATAACATATTCCACAACCCAAGGGTAGACAGTGCACAAAATACGATAACAAATATCAACTATTTTGCAAAGAACAACACATCCCGTTCGTAATAACCGGGTGCTCAAATCAAATCACACAACCCGTTCATAGTAATCAGGTGTTCAAACTAATTAACACATCCCTACGGATGTTAAATACTGAAACCAAAAAAATGTGCACTACCCAAGGAAAATCTCAAAAAGGGCGAACAAAAGATATAATAACCCTCTCACAATTTTACAATCTCTGGAAGACTTATAATTTTCTCGACAACAAATATCCCCAATGCCCAATACACAATTACAAAAGAATACACAACAATAAGAAGCCACTCAAGTAATTAAATAAATGACCATTAGGATTTCCTAAATCCAATAAATCCACAACGAATTAAACCAACTGCTTAACTTCGAGTTTGACAATTACTCATAATATTCAATTCAAATTGTCCGCAAATGTGAACAGAAAATAATACAACTTAAAATAATTCAGGCACTTAAATAATCTAATATTCGGATTTCCTAAATCCAAATTGAATCAATATCTATTTAAATACAAATCAACTTTCACTCCTAAGTTGTTTTATTTTAACATTTTATTAACCCATGCATTTACATGCTTTTATTAATATATAAAAATACTTCTGTTTACAAATCATAAGGAAATTAAAACTAGCTGTTAACTCAAATTTTACAAACAAATATAAATAGAAATCTTAATTCTTCTAATAAAATCATCTTATTATAAAAAACCTACTTGTGCATGGTATGCATTAATTAACGATATAATATTTCTTTTAAATAAATATATATTCTAATTACATAATCTAATTATTATTTTCCAACGTTTATTTTAAAATATCAAATTGTGCATATGCATGCACCTATTTAAAAATACATTTAAATATCATAAAATTATATGCAATTTTTCTAATATATACTTTTAAACAAATAAATAAATATATAACTATAAATTAACAATTTTCAGAAACCCTAATCATAAATTCGTATATTACAACTTTAATAACTTTTGTTTTAGAATCTAGATTTCTCTGAAATTTTTACTGAAGGTGCGCAATCAAGTCGTCTAAAACATATAAAAACTTTAGCCCTACCCAATTCGTAAATTTTGAGTTATGATTAATTTAGTAACACACTCTCTCTGCTGTTTTGAGTTTCAAATTATCAGAGGTTTCCATTTTTTTTTGTTTTTCTCAGAAGATTTCATTTTCAATCCTACAGAGGTTTTCTAATTCTTCAAATACTTTTATTTGTATTTTCTATTGTTTAAAATCATTCCCTACAAGGATCTAAATCTTTACGGTAATTTACCACTTTCTACAGAAGAACAAATTATGTTTTCACAGGAAGAACAAATTATGTTTTCACAGGAAGAGGTTTCTAAGTTTTGATTTAAATTCAACAGAGGTTCAATAATTCCACTATAATTTCCTCATGTATAAATCTATTTCGAATAAACAAATTATACAGAGGATTTAATTGTTTTTTACAGAGGTTTCATTTTCACGGCAATCTTTTAAAAGAAAGAAAGAAGAACTTTTACAGTATTGAAAAAATCATTTCCTAAAATATTTCCAATTTGCATTACAGTAATAAAATAACTTTTTAATTTCAAATTTCACAAAAACAGTAAAGAATCTGTTACAGAAGAATGTTGCCTCAAGAAAATGTTGCCGAGCTTCTCTATAATTTCAATTCTCAATGTAGCCAAAACTTTTTCTTCAATGCAATTGCCTCCTTGCAGAAGACACAAGAAAAAACACAACCAAGAATTCTACAACAAAATAATTCTAAAACAATTTTCCTCCGAAAGATCCACAATTTCCTCACCAATTTTTTTACAACCATACCTCAAACTTCTTTCATGAAAACAATCCTTTTGCTTTCTTTTTCCCAAAATCCTCTCCGTGAATGAATTTTTAACAATTAAATCACAAATTTCTAACTCCGAGTTATCTTAAACAAAATATCTAAAATATCTTTTCCCTCAACAATTTAGATATTTTCCATTTACATGCATTTAAATATAATAAAACAATTTACTAATTGTAACCAATTTAAATATTCTTATTTATTAAATTACCGTTTATTTTAATAATAAAATTTACTCAACAACATAACCAAATTAAATTAATTAGTTAATTTATTTATTCTAAAGCCCTCACAACAATAATTCATTTAATTAAATATTTAAAATTAAATACACATTTAATCTACTAAATTAAATTTGCACAAGAATAAAATACCCATAACAACAATGATAAATCTAAGACCAAATTCAAACTCCATCTAATAATCGTACTAGGTGCTGCGATCTTCAGGTAACCCGTTACTATCTACCAATATTATTGTTGAGTAGTGGACACGTTCAGACCTATGAAACCAGGTGAAGCTAATGTCTGGTACCTGTAATCCTGCAAACAAGCAAATGTCGCACATGTATACATATAATAAATTATTCACACAGTGAAGAGAGAATCACGGAAATCACAGGGCACTCGCGAGTGAGTGATGTAATACCGTTCTCTGTACCAATACAGTATCAATAACTGACAAAGCTTACATCATTAACATAATCAAAACACAAGGCATCATTAATTCAAGTACATACTATGCTAATCTAAAACATCCCATAATAATAACCTCATAATAAAATATAATCACATCAAATTATAACATTCACGTCACTTAACAGAGAGCAATCAAACAATAAACAAACACCTTAATTCAAGAGTTATTAGAAACAAAGTGTAAGATAGGGAAAACATTGTCTAATCAACATAGCACAAAATGGAGGGGTAAGCTGGGTCCACATTCTATTGGAGTGATAAGTTGAGAAAATTCTGTTTAAAAATACAAATGAACGAATTCATAAAAGTTTTGAGAAACCAAGGATTCAAGGAATTAGAAGAACACTAAACAAACAATGGAAATCCCGAAATACCAAGATTGAAGACTTGGATTTTTTAGAGAATGAAGAAAAATAAATTAAATCATGGAGAGGCATGCTTATGTATTACACAATTATGAGAATTCCTAGAGGTATATTAGAAGTAAGAACAGATAAATATGTCTGGTGTTACTTGGGTTTGTGATAATTTATATATTTGGAATGAGATCAAAGAAAATTTAAAATATTGAGTGGAAAGGATAGGGTGGGGTTTAAAATTTTAGATAGCTTCAAGGAACTAATGGCCCAAGTAATTAAAGGCCAAAAAATTTAAAAGACACTACACTCCTAGAGGGAGAATGTAAAAATAGGTTGATTTGTGGAAAATATTTTAGAAAATAAAAGTTTAAAAACTCGCCAAGGCTAGAAATAGGCTCACACCTTCATACTTATATGGTTTTATAATTTTTAAAATTAAGTCCCCTCACTATTATATCATGGGAGTAGAAAAATAGGCATAATTTTTTTTTTCTACTACGGTGATCCATTACATGATTTTTTTAATTGGAAATAAATCATGGGAACCTAATAGAAGCAAAGTATAAAAAAGGACACAAGATAGAGAAGGGCTCCCTAATTTCACTATAATTTAGGGAATTTTTAATAAGTCATGTAGTCAAATTAGTAATCTTGGAGGAGGCATTATAGAGTTCTTATAGTATAGAATATCCAATTACAAACAAAAATTTAAATAGAAAAATATCATAACATAGAAAATAATAAGAGTATATAAATTACAACAAAAATAGAAGATGGAAGTACAAAGTTTCATTAATTATGTCATGTATGTATGGTTTATTTAGTCTTTTCAACTAAAAAATGAATAGTATATAAAGAGAAAGGAAATTAGGAAGGAAAATATAATCTATCAAAATATAAGCCAAATATTGTTTCACTGCCAACCAACATAGATAGCCATCACAAAGATACATCTAGGCCCATCAAATCCTTCCTCCAAAAACAATTGGAATTCATGGTCCTCATAGAGATACATAAAATTCCTAAATATAAATTTTATCATAATTTCTTATCCTTTATGTAATTCTCATCTTCCTTTTGATTTTTCATTTATTTCAATTTTTTAGTTTTTATTTTTCCTTTTTACCTTTCTTTGCTAAATTTGTAATAAATGTAGCACTACAGAATAGGAAGTATAGATCCAAGGAATTAGAAACCAGACCACGAATGGTCAATGTGAGTTGGTTCTTCCATTTTAGACTCAACTTCAGAACTTCATATGTTGATGATTAATTCCACTTACCCTAATTTTTTGACATAGGAGGTTTTAATGCTTGATGTGGAAATTAGTTCTTCAATCCTTTCAAAAATATACTTCAAATGTATCACCCACACATAGGAGAGGATAGAAAGGGTTACATGTCATATAGGGGATTTCCTAAGCCAAACCCCATTTCGATGTTCCCACCTCTACAATAGCTATGGTAGTGTAAAGATTGCTTACCCTCCATTGAGAAAAATAAAAATGGATAAAAAAGAATGATAAATTGATAAGTGCTACAATTTACCACTCAAATATGTTTTCCTCAATTGACTAGAATCATTGTACTCATCTCATACAAGGATAATTGGTTGATTAATTTAAAATCCTACAAGTGTTACTACTCACAAAACAAATGAACATTAAATATGAACACACTCATATATAAACTTGATGCATTGATAACATGAATATTTATTGATGATAAGTTGTAAAATCTACTAATTCTACTCTTGACTACTTTTTAGGTTTCCTAATTGTTCAATCAATTCACTAGGTTTTATTAGGATTTTGAATGGTGAAATAGACTTGTATTTATATGTATTGATTTGTTCTCCTAAAAAAATAATTATCAAAAGATGACAAATGAATTTAAATTTGTAAAAATAATGACAATAATATATTTTAAATTGGTCCAAAATAGGATGGACAAGGGAAGTGGCACCCTAGTCTAGACCTATTTTGGATCTCTTAATATCATTCAATAAATATTGAATAATAATTTATGAATTTAATTTTGATCTTTTGGACATAACCATAAAGGGACAATTTAAGAACATAATTGGGTCTAATCACATAGGGGAGCTAAATATAGTGTCAAATTGTCAAGAGTGACAATTTAGGATGCTACAACCCATTAATATTTGGATATTTTTATGTATTTATAGCCCAAAATTATCACCATTAAAGCATATGATAATGTAGAGCATAAATCCAATGGAACTATTTTTCTTCCTATATAAGTGGACCCAAAATTGCAATATACTACTTGGGATGATATTAAACTTCACCTCCCACACAATATTCTCCTTGTGTGTGTTAATGTCTACATGACATACAAGTTGTTCTATATATACCTACCAAAAATGCATATAATTTACTCACAATGACATCAAAGTCACTATGTATGATAGTCCCCATTGATTTGAATACTACATATCCATATAAACCTACTATCAATAGTACCACCATTATCTAAGTACTAATTTTATAATTTTCAATACAACTATGGTTTCAACATACATCAATATAAATAATTTATCCTCATCCAACACATTCACCATTCTTAATTCCATAATCCCTGAGGCCAAGATCACTAGCAATTTTTTTTTTGAATATAAGTTTCATGTTTCCATTTATATTATTACAAAGCCTCTCTATCCTCATTAATATGGCTTGCCCTCTTAGTAGGAATCTAAAAATAATCAAAACTAAGGAATATGTACTAATTACCTTTCAGTCATTATGCGCACTAGAAGATAATAAAATTAAGGATAATGTTAATACTTGGTTGTATAAGGATAAATTAAATACAAATGATACTCTTCTTGAATATGTATAACAAATTTTTCTTGTTCCCCTCCATATAAGTAAAAGAATTAACTATACAAGAAAGGGATTAGGACTTAATAAATAAGGTATTTTAGAACTTATTTGTTCTCCAACTATTCTATATAGAGGGTACTTTGATAAATACCTATACAAAAGCAACCCATAAAGCTTTCAAGTTCCTATGAGGGGTATGTGCAGGATCATCATGGAAAAAATAGGCCCTTAAGTGGCAAAAAATTTAGAAAAATTAGAGTTAGGCAACTTGACGTAAAAATTTGAATAAGTTATCTATATCATTTCAAAAATATGTAAGAATAGAATCTGTAGCAAATTGAATTTAGTTTCTAAAATACTAGGTTTGTTTAAAAACAAAAAAGATCTATTTGGTGAAAATTTAAAATTTTAATGTAGTCGTATTTAAATTTCAAGAATAGGAAGTAGGTGTCTGTCTGACCACCCTAACCACAATAAAATGATAATATTTTTTTATAATATTTTAGATATAAATAGAGGAATAATGCCCTAATCTGATGCATATTTTTTTGTAATTTTTTTTCCATGTAAATAATTAATTATTAATTAATTATTACAAATTTTTAAAAAATATAAAAAATCATATGTCTGACCACCTGAACTTTGTCAAAATTTCATGAAATTCAATTTTTATTTTTTAAATCCTATAGTATGTGAAGCATAGAATGTGGCACATGTTTTGGATTCAAAAAATGTGATACCATTTGAAAGCTATAGATGTTTTTGAATCAACCTATCAATCAGGACTTTAGTCGTAATTTGAATAGAAAATGAATAATAATTACTTATTAAATTCAAAGTAAAGCATAATTTATATTGGTGGAAAGTTGAGAATATCCTTTAAAAACTCTTTTCGTTTCATCAATTTTGGGTAATAAAATAGTCGTCAACCACATACCCATCATATTGCCACTTTTTGGCCCATCATGATCCTGGACATACCCTGAGAATGACATTTTTTTTCTTCTTGTGGAAAATATCATTGGTGGAATCAATATAGCCTCATTTTGTGTTTTGCATCTCTCTGATTTTCCCTCATAATTGTATTCTTATAATCAACCTTCTTCTGCAATATCTAAAGCATATAGATTGGTACTAGTAGGGCTTTGCACCCTTCTATATATTATAAAATGATGAGACCATTATTGAGTTCATGGGACTTCATGACACCTTACCTCAAAGTGATCATGAATTAGGCCTTATTTATGAATTTAAATTTAATGCATACTTTTGGGAATATGAGTTGCTTAGTTTCAAAAAAGAAAAAAACAAAAGATAAATAAGAGGTTCCCTAGTGAATACCTCTCCAAGGCACTGTCAAAATTAGAAAAAGTAATAATAAAGGGTATATCTCTTAGTGAAAGCTTTCCTGAGGCGCTAAAAGATGAGGAACTCAACCTTTCCTCCATAGATCAATATAGGCCAAAATGTTCTATATTATTTGTTGAGAAAACATAGTAGATTGAAATTTGGGTGCAAATTCAAAATAAGAATTTACATTTATGGTAGTAATTCTCTCTTCTAAAGAAAGAAAAAATCTCTCTACTATAATAAATAAGAATACACAAATTTTGCATGGTCCTATGCTGATATGCTTGGATTAGGTCCATCCTTCAAATGGTGGTTCATCACCTATTAGTACATCCTAATGAATTTATTGTACATACAAAAAGAACATGAATATGCATGCTCAAACTACCCTCTTGGTCAAGTAAGAAATATAGAAACTACTTGAAGTAGGCTTCATCCATCCAATTGAGTATCTAGAGCATGAGCATCTAACATTGTACAAGTTGACAAGGTAATTGGGGCCATATTTTTTTGTACTTATTTTAAAGATATCAATAAAGAATTTATCAATGATGACTTACCAATTCTCAGCATTGACATCCTTATAGATCTCATATTAGGACATGAGATGTTACCTATCATGGAAAATTATGTAGAGAAAGGACTCAACTTAGATCAACTTAACTTTTTTGACACATTTCATACAAAGACTCATTGCCAGCAATATTTGTTACATCCTAGTACAATTTGGCACTTTGATCCTGAAACCTAATGGCACTCAACAAAGAGGAAAAAACATGAAAAATGATAGTCTTGGACTATTCAATCCTTTTGCAACACACGTTGATGGTTTCCAGTCAATCATGGCCAAATAACTAGTTGACACAATGATTCATGCAAGAAACAAATTGTTGCAACTTAATGCATCCTTAGAAATAACATCAACAAATTAAGAAACCAAAATTCCATATGAATTCTTTGACTATGCAGACCTCTTACAACATGTATCAATTATCTACCACACATTCATGACCCAACCTTGCATATATTTCATTAAACCCTCATGGAACTAGGGTTTTATGACTCTTTTCTTGCAAAATGAGACACATAGTCTAGCATAACTCCTTGTGGAAAAAAGATATCGGTCCAAGATCTTGGGAACCATTAGAATATGTAAAAACAAAGTTTAATTGAAAATTTCAGTAAATTCCACTATGCCAATCAAGAGAAATATATTTTTTCTCAAAATTGGAAACCCTAGTTTCTAAATAGGACTATTAGGAAGATTGCCTTATTAGAAAAATTAAACAAACTTTAATTTAGGAATCATAAGAAGAAAAAAAATATAAAATTGAACTAGCTTTCCATCCATATAAGTTGTAGGTCTGTACCAATCCATACAAGGCCATACAACATGGATTACAAGCTATTTCACATAGAAAATACAAAGAAAAACGTGTACAAAATGAGTTCTCTATCATTCCAATTCCTATCCATCCTTTTTGGCCTGAAAATATGTCATATTTAACCAATTACATTCATTCATACTATCCAAAAATGATTCCTAACTTTCCAAACCAAAATTACAACTTTCAGGTGACAACAATGACAACATTTTGCAACTTTTTGCAACTTTTTACAAGTTTCCACCTAAACATCAAAACTAATCCAATATGACCCCTGATGGTCTAAAAATGGTATTGAAAGGAATAAAATTGTTGTTTTAATGCTCAGGAGATACAACAACAAGTTCTCTTACACTTCTTATTCAAGGAAAACCCTAGATATCTCAATCCAAGGATGTAAAGGGGAAAGAGATCTACAATAGGGATGGCATAGGGTGTGATTAAAGGAAATAAGAGCCTGGTTCACTACTAAGAAAGGTATTTGAAAGATAAGAAATGTAAATGCTATGCAAAATCTAGTGATATGACCTAGAATATGAAATTGAAATGTAGAACAACAAACTGAGAACAGACAAAGTTACACCCAGAAGAAAGATGTGGTCAAAACAAGCTCCAAACCCTAAAATATTGTTGTTTGAAGCCTATTGGGACAAATATGTCAGTTTGGGCATATTAGTCCCAAACTAGGGTTTTTTGGGTGGAAACAAGAATCTAGAACTGTTGAATTAGGATCTATAGAAAATACCCAAAAACAGGTATACTGGGACTCATATGCCACAAGTCATGTATGAGTCTCATTTTATTGCAAAGTTTCCCAAGAGCAAAATTTTGAAGTGAAACTTCATGAGCCTCTAAAGATGGATCATATAAGCCTTTTATCATTGGTTTCATGTAGATAGGTTGGATATCTTTCTCTAGATCTAAGTTTTTGTGAGCCTTAACAAGTTTACATAACAACTTTTGCAGCTTTTACAACTTTGTAATCTTGATACTTTTGAAGGCTTCAAATCTACTTTGTCTTCAAAATATAAACCTAAAATTAGACAAAGAGAGAGAAAAAGTGTTGTTTTGTTAGGGAATAGGGGTTTTCCTTGGTCAAACCGCATTTAGGTAATTAAACCAAATGATGAAACAATGAAATAAGGACATGAAGCATGAAACATGAAATGACGATACCTTGGATGATTCCTTGGAATACAAATCTGCAAACTAACATGAAGTGGCAATGAATAATGTAGATCTTGATCTCAAATTGGATGTGAAACAATGCTTGCAAATGGATCTTCAATGCTACATCAACAAAATTAGCTCAACCACATGCTTGATGCACTATGTCTTTGACATGATGATGGATCTTGAATTGCTGCAATAAATAATGAAGAAATATTCCTTTGAATGCTTTAAGGATGCTCTTTAACGTACTTGAATACTCTTGTGAAGACTTGTAATCACAAAATT
>VDFB02166859.1:0-47256 GCA_007258455.2 Sequoia sempervirens | reverse complement strand
AGCCAAATGTGTGCAAGAAAAAATCAGAATTATTGATTATTGAGAATAATGTTTTACAAATAATACAAAAGCCTTTGAAAAGACAATGATGCAATAAAGCAGGAAAAAGCAACCATAATCTTATCTTGAGCAAAAAGACAGCTCAATAAGATAAGATAAGAATTAAAAGATAATTATCCTCGGAAATAAATAATTACCTAAGTAAACTTATCCTAAAGTGTAATTAAATAATGGAGAAACAAAAACTGAATTAATGCAAATATAGTAAGGCACACCCTTATAGATAATGTAGAATGTCTTAATATTTTTATCATTAGTCTCCTAGATAAAATTGGAGTGGAAAAGAGGCTTATACAACTTAATGATGTTAATATTTGTGGCTTTGAAAATGTTAATAGGGAACCATTAGGAGTGATCACATTACCCATCAAAGTTGGACCTATGGCTTTCCCTACCCCTATACATATATTGTCAAGACCTCCTTCATACAACCTTCTCTTAGGGAGACCAATGATTCATGCTATGAAAGGAGTCATGTCTACTCTTCACCGTGCAATGAAATTTGAAGACAACAAGAAGATATACAAGGTTGAAGCAGATGAAAAAAGTTATAAATCACAAGTTGAACATGATAATAACACTTCCAACTCCCCTAATACTTTCATTCCAAACTCAAAATTAGAACATATAAAAGTTGACGTTAATCCTAATATTCTTTCGCATACAACAAAGCCCTTTAGTGATGATTGGGGGTCATTAGATTTTATGCCTCGTTTCAAAGAAGAATCCAAAATATCATCCTTAAAGTATAAAGAGTCACATGCAAACGATTCATTTTCAGACACATGCTTTAGTGACAATTCAGGCTCATTAGATTTTATGCCCTCCTTTATGGGAGAGTACAAAATATCACAATTTTCACCTAAATAGCCTTGTGTTTCATGTGCTCAACTTGGTTCTATGATAACACCATCACCCCATGGTGGTGATTGGGGTTATTCAACTCCCATCCCTCATGAGAGGAAGATGTATAACATTAAGAAATTTAAAAATGATTTGTTCTCTCATGAAAGATCCAATCCTTCTCCAAAGCATAAAACCCCCTTATCTGAGTTGGAAGAATTTTGTGGTGTTGGATACAAACCCCTTTCTAAGCATGGATATGATGAAAAATTTGAGAAAAATGATAGAGAAAAGTGAAGTCTACACCATACTCTTTCAAGAAATATCTAGGCTTACCACCTCTATCTCAATCTTCATCTAAGTTCTTATCATCTATTGTGTGTATGAAATATTGTGCTAAGAAATAAATATCCCCTATTATTAATCAAGAGAGTATCTTTTCGATACTCCTCCAAGATAACTTTATATCTCTCCCTCCAAGAACACAAAAGAAATGGTACAACAAGAGTTCATTTTGTGCATATCATAGAGTTCATGGTCATTCTACTAACAAATGTAAGGATTTGTGTAATAAAATTCAACATCTTAAGGATTGTGGTGCTCTTCCTTGTGTTGAAGTACCTAGTTTCTCTAATTGATAATAATTTCCATCAATCATCTTGGCTCATCCTTGTCTTGCACTAAGTGTGGGGCAAGGGGTTAGGTATCCTTGTCCTCGTATGTGACTTGTCATTTTGTCTTTTGGCTAGTTGACCGCCTTCCATGTATACATAAAAGCAAGCTTGGGATGTGGATGGTATTCCTTAAGTTGGCTTGCATGTGATGTACTGATGTATCTTTAGTATTGCATTTTGTGGATAACCTAATATTCATGATGTAGTTTCATTTAGGAACATATCATTTAGCATAGGGCTTCTGAATAAGCTCTCGTGTCTTCTTCTACTTTAAAGCAATTTCTCACAATAATGGTATTAGCAACCACTTTAATGTGGGGGAAAATATCGACACTCATGTTTCACTGTGTGATTTTCTTTATTGTTGCAATGCGTCCTTTCCTTGGTGGTGGCATTAGGTTTTATTTCCTCCAAGAGCATGATATTTCTTTGACTTGTCCTCTCTTGGAGATGTTAGGCACAATGTTCTCTAAGAAGAGACCTTACACGAACTAAGCAAAGTCCCTTTGATCAAAAACCTTTAGTTGCATGATTGTTCATAAGCTCAAAGTTTCATGTTGTGGCACCCTACTGAAGCTATCAGAGTGATAGCTTTGGTATAGTTATTATGATGAGAAGCCTAAGCAAGGGAATCAATTTCTCATTGTGCAGTGAGAGTAGGTAAATACCGACATGACTTTCTCACTAAGCCACCCCTTTTGGATACTCACCCAATAGACAACCTAAAGTTTCGTTGCCTCAGGGTGAGCATGCATTTTTGGACAAACAGCTTAGACCTGGTCCACATTGCATTGGAAAAATTGTCAAGGCTTAATCCACCCCTTTTTATTTCTATTTTTTATTTTTTTTCTTTCTTTTGGTCCTTGACATTGCATGTTTGTGTATCTTTCTTTGCTGCACATCATACACCTTGTGTTTGTCCCTTTGTCATTATCTTGGTTTGATGTAGGATCTTGGATCTTGGGGGCTTGATCACCCTCCTTTATGTTTATCATACTATACCATCCACATTGGTACACTTGGACCCCTCTTGAATGTATAATTTAGTGCATGTTTGAAGTAAGTTCCTCCTCTCACTAAAGTGGGGGCTAAATGTAGTGTAGAAAAAAAGTAACCCTTTTCACATTTAATTTGGAAATGAATAATTTTGATAAAATAGACTTAATGGTGCCTTATTTAGGGTGTTGTAAAGTGTTTATTTATACTTTCACACTAATCTATGGCTTTATTAATTAATTCAATTTAATTAGAGCTTAATTGACCCCTTAAATTCAAATCCAAGCCTTATTCATCACATTTTTGGAGGGATAAATCCTAAAACTCATTAATAATGTTGCATAACACTTAATTTTGCAAGGTTTGAGTCCTAGTATAGTGAACTAGGACCCATTTTCCACCTGGTGAATGGGTCCTCACTATGTCCTAGGACCCCATATTTGTATAATACAACATTATCCTCAAAATTGGTCCTAGTTAACTATGTTAGGACCCATCCTCCTTAACTTAGGACACCCCTTTTAGAGTGTTTTTGGGTAGGATTTCAATAATTTCAAACCTTAGATCTAATGTTGGCTTGTGTTATTTGGATTTTAGGATTAAATCTTAAGTTTAGTATAAATATAAGGTTAATTCACTTATTTTCATCATAGATCTTCATACACAATCAAGAGTAATTTCACAAGAGTATTATAGAGAATTCAAAAGCATTTCAAATACATTAAAGGGTAGATTATCAATGTTTTATTATAGAAATCAAAGATCTATTTCATCATTTCAAAGGCATAGTGCATCATGCATGTGGTTGAGCTAGTGTGTTGATGTAGCATTGAAGATCCATTACAAGCATTGTTTCATCTCAAAATTCATGATCAAGATCTGCATTCCTTATGGCCACTTCATGCTAGATTGTTGATTTGCATTCCAATACTTCATCCAAGGTATCATTGTTTCATGTTTCATTATTTCATTATAAGGTTTAATTACTTAAATGGGGTTTGACCAAGGAAAAACCCTATTCCCTAACAATCAACATTTTTTCTTCTCTCTTGATGTGTGCTTGCAGGTTTTAGGTTGAAGATCAAATGGAGAACAAAATTGAAACAAAAGTTGTCAATGTTGTAAAGTTGCAAAAGTTGTGACCTTTCTTGCAAGATCATGAAAAACAAAGCTACAAAATTTATTTTCTACTTTTGGGTGTTGATCACCTGGGAGCTAGAAGTGCAGACAATAAAGAACAGAACCCAGAAATCACTTTTCTAGAACCCTAGTAAGGACCAATTCACCTCTAGGAAAATGAGTCCCCAGTGACCCAAAAAATAACACTTTTTTAGCAAGGTACACATTGTTTCAACATCTTAAAACCTTCCTATTTTCTAGTATAACAATTAGTTTTTTTTTTGTGTTCTCCTATGCATAATTGAATGAAATTACTCATAAAAAGGTGTGGTTTATCATCTTATTAATTCACTTTGATAAGACCCCTTTTTTTATGTTTCACAAATCCTATTCACATTGAAATGATAATGGAGATTCAAGTTGATCCCATTATTTTTGAGGTAGTAGAACATTAGCCTCCAATTAAACCTATTTCTTTTGAGATGGTCAAAGACCAATCTTAAGGACAAATAATAAAAGATGCCACTCCTGAAGAGCATCAATTAGAATCCCAATAGAATAAAGATATAAATACAGTTGAATCCTCTTTACCTATTGCATCCTCACATAAGGAGCAACTAATATATCTAATTTTCTTCAAATATGGATATGATCTCCAAATACTCATTTTGAATTTTATACCTAGATTGCAATGATCTTTTGTGAAATACAATATAATGTATTAACATATTGTACAAGTTATTGGTGAATCAAAGTTGGAAACAAAGAAAGTAAGAACATGTTGATTTTGTGGGATTGAATTAATTCCACAAATGATGATTCTTCATCAACAAATTACACATCAGAGAAAGGTCAAGGTGTGAAAATAATAATAAATAATATTTGGACAAATCAAGAAATGTAATCTATAGATACATATTCTATAATTATATTCAAATATCATTGTAAAACTTAGAGAATAAATATTTTGGTAGCACATTCAAATGATAATCATGCTTTTCATCTTCTAATAAACTCTTATTAACCTAATAAAACTAATCAAATATATTTTTATTTTATTATTTTTATGTTTTTCTTTTTGTTATTTTAATATTACACATGTATATTCCTTATATTCATTCATACTAGGTATAAACATGTTAAAATGTATCTCATTCTTATCCATATTTATTATTCTTGGCTTGTGGTTGTGGTGGAATGGTAGGTCTTTGATGCACACCAAAACTTCTTGATTTGGTATCCAAATAGATTTTTGAATATAAAATTTTAATAGCTAGAGTACTATTTTTTGTTTTTTTGTCTTTCATTTGTTATTTCTTACTATCATATTATTTTTTCATCATGATGGAACCCTCAAAACTTTCTTGTTCCATCTTAAACCCTTATTGCATTTGGATGAAGGGTTGTTATCTTGAGGGTTTAAGGCCTCATTCATTATGAATGCTCATAAGGTTTTGTTTGGTCATTAATTCTTAACTACCATCGCCAGTCATTTTCTAAACATCTCATATCATTCACTGTCATCTGGTGACCTCTCCACTGAAGCCTAGGTCTGGGTCTTTTATTTTATAAAGATTGGGTAAGGGATCTTTTAGCTTTTACAACCTTCGTATTTCATCATTTGAAAGGTCTTAAGCCTATTACTCTCATTACATCCTAAATAAGTCCCCTCTTTTATAAAAACTTAAATGCACGTGCTCAAAAGCTTCCACTTAAGTCCTGATAGCCATCATAGCTTTATCGCTCATCACTGATTTATTTATAGGTTCACACCTTGAATTAGCAACAAGCGATGGAATGATGTTTTCCTTAGACATCACTCATTGCTAATGGCTTTGAGCCTTTAAATTTGTAATAGCAATGAGAAATGCTTCTAGCCTTGTGTTCTTATTGCTCATCGTAGATGGCCATTGAAAAGATAAACTTGAATTAGCGATGAGCGATATGATGTGATTTCCTTTATATCACGTGATCGCAGATATGTTTTAAAAGTAATTCTCACATTAGCAATACGTGATGGACCTTATAAATGTTGTAAATCCTCTCATCGTTGATTGCTTGAAAAATATATGAGGAGAATTAGCGATGAACGAAGGCGTTATGTTATATCGCTCATCGCAGATTCATTTTAGTACTTGTGTTCTGAATTAGGAATAAATGATGGGTGTCCTCTAAAAGGTTTTTCTTTTGCTAATTTGATATGATCCTACGAGTGATGTCTTTTGTGCCATTTAATTTGTGCAAGTTGTATGTGTCTAAATTAGGTGCCTCCACGACATCTTCCCTCGCCAATAGAAGCCTCAGTGTGAAGTTTGAATTGGTGATGCGCGATGAGGGGACGAATGTGACCAAAGGTCAGATTGTTGGACTAGGGGTTGAAGATCATCATAGGGATGTTTACATCACTGATAGAGTTGGGTGATGATAAAGTAAATCAACAAAAAGCAGTGATTGTTACATGGAATGGGCGATGTGGCAAGATCATGAGGATTTAGCATAAACCAAAAAGGAAAGCAACTAGAGGACTAAGGAACCATTGATAAAGTTTTAAAGTAGGATGATCCAATGGATTTAAGATCATCACGTGAATAATTTCATTGCTAATTACACCTTAAAATTTGGGGAGGATCAGTGATGAAGCAATGAAACATATAAAGAAAATTTCCCTCTAAGAAAAACCGGTCTTTTGTACTTTGTCGATATTAATGAAAGAACAGATTAGGTTGGCAATACATACTAATTAACCAATCACAATGTTTGAGCTGGCATTGTTATTTTCTATGAGAAATTTGCTAAGGAAATAAGAAAAAGTCTCATATCACCATGGATGAATTTTTTTTTTTTTTTAAATTAACGACTTAGATTCAATACCAAGTTGTTAAGTTATCAACTTGCTCGCGTGAGGAGCTTC
The DNA here is from genome assembly GCA_007258455.2 of Sequoia sempervirens. Classification (NCBI taxonomy): domain Eukaryota; kingdom Viridiplantae; phylum Streptophyta; class Pinopsida; order Cupressales; family Cupressaceae; genus Sequoia; species Sequoia sempervirens. The sequence goes on along the minus strand of VDFB02166859.1, from coordinate 40,653 downwards.
TAAATCATTAATTTTGCATGCTTCAAATTTCCTATTTAATATAGATTGCTTGTTGATCTTCTTTGTCATAATTCATTTTGAAATGAATGAGGGTCAAGGGATAATAAAGAAATGTGTGGGAATTTATTTCTCCTAAGGAATGTGTAGACATTCTCAAGTGTCCTAAGGCAAGTAGATCTTCCATGATGGTTTGAGAGTCTAAGGAGCTGAGTTTATTTGAGTCTAAGGAAGATGCTCTTAAGGATGAAAGTGGTATGGAAGGAGCTCCTGATACGCCAAAAGGAAGAATTGGACTCAAGAAATTCAAGGAGTATGGTAATAAAGAAAATTACTATCCACGAGAGCAGATAGTTTCAAAAGAATTAGTCAAACATAGAGAAAAGAGGATGGTGGAATATGAAAATAAAGCAAGGAGGGAGAGTAAGCACTGTAAGACCTCTCCAAAGGGATGTAATTCTCCATGTGAAATTTCTAATAACCCTTCAGGTAGTGAGGGTGACACTGATCGAGAGGGTGATTATTATCTCCTCTCCCTGGTACTATCAAGCAATTCTGACAAGGAGGTGGTGACAATTTCTCCAGTCCCACCATGAGTAAAATGTGTGCAAGTATCCTCTAAGTTCGATGACTTAGAGTGGTAACGGTGCCACATTTTTATTTTTGACGAAACCATACCCTTTAGTTAGGATTGTCCTATTTAGCACTCATACGATTTCTTGTTTCTAGTGTTGAGGTGGAATGTTTTTGGGCTAGTATGTAGGAGAAGTGCCAGAATAGTTAACCCTGGCAATATGTGTGTTGTTTCTGGACAATATACAAGTTTTTGTTGGAGCTACTATTGGAGAATCATCTTTGGTCAACAAGGATGAGGATTCAACATGGTTACAACAAACTCTACCTCTCGAGGAGCTAGTGTGTCTTCATTCAGGGAATATGGCATGTGGTCTTTTACTCTTCCATTTTCCTTAGATGATTCATGTAACAAACTAAGAATATCTCAAATTCTGGTGCAAATGAAATGAAATATAAGTGTAATTAATCATGATGCTTGTTGCTCACTTATTTCTATAAAAGGGATTTTAGGTCTTATTTCACAGGCCATATTCTAAAGTCTCAATAGGGTTCTAGGTGAAAACTAAGTTCAGGAAAGGAACTTAGAATAGAATACTGAAAATAGACCAATAGTTTGTCTTGTACATGAGATCATATATGTAGTGATCTTAAATAAGTTTTATAGAAATTACTTATATCAGAACAAATATTAGTCTGGAAGTGAATACTCTCCTATGTATGTTCCTTACAAGTTATGAATGAGAAATACTTATGTTGTTATCATTTGTCTTCAAATGTTTCATTTGAATGTATTACTCTGTTTTCAACTTTAATTCAAGGAGTTAATTAAAATGCTTGAAAAGGGATATAAACTTTGTAAGGAATGGCTTAGGATTTCTAAGAAGTAAATGTTTCTTGCACAGTGAGTTTTTATCAATGCAAAGCAATATGAAGATAGTTTGTTTCTTCCTTAAGTGAGTAATTTGTAAATTACTGATCCTTATATAATTGACTCTGTTGCTGTAATTAATGAGACATTGGTCATTTCGTCAGAAAATATTGCATAAAATAAATAGATAGTGTTCCTAGCCCTAGACTTAAGATAAAGCAATATTCAATTAAAAATATTTCCATGGATAGTAAAGTTGGAATTATCAGCAATTCCTAGCAAATAGCTAGTCGCTCACTTGAAAATCTGTCAAATCTTCAGTGAGATGAACTTTATTTGCAATAAGTAGGAATCAATTTGTGTATAAATGTGTTAATAATCGAATATAGTATCTGAAAACACAATTGGGATCACCCTCTTGGGTTTCACAGAGCCTGAAGTGAAGGAGTACCGACCATAAAATCCTATGCTTGTTGTATTGGCCACTAACCTAACAGTTCTTCATAATAGGAGTTGGATACTTTTTAGAGAATTGCTTGGTTCTACTAGAAAAATCACCAACAAAAATGGTGACTCTACTAGGGACACTATGAATATCTAGTTCTAGACTATCAAAGTCAAGAAATTGGTGAATCTGAATATTTGGTTCAAATATTGAGGAATTTTCAGACCTGGAAATATTTCTATTGAACAAGTTTCAAAAGGTATATGTGTGACTATTGTGGGAGGAAACTCAGTAAGGACATTCATCTTTGAAGGAGCTTCATATTGTTTGAAGTTCCATCCTCTGTAAAAAGAGGTGGCGACTCTATCAATGAACTTGATGAAGATGTGAAGAATGTTTTAGATTTGCACACATTTCCAGTCAGGAAGAACTTCCAGCTGCACATATCCAGGTATTCTTCAGTTTTTGGTTTTCAAAGAAAGAGAAATCTATGTATGAAAGCCATATTTGTAAGATTTGAAAAATTAGATTCCCTATTGAGTGCCAATAATCACTAAGAAAGGGAATAGTAGTGATAGGCTTACATACTTTTGTATAACCATATTGTAGTATCTATTATAAAGTGGTGTATGCAATATTTTTGAAGAAATACACTTAGAGAATCTGAAGCAAGTTGAAGTAGAAATTTATATTATAAATGCTTAAGATTATGTTGTAAAAGAGGTTTGAGTTGCCCTGTGTAATTGCATGGTAAGAAAAGGTGCATCAATATATTTATCTGTGTATGGTTCCTGGTGCAACCATGGTTTGTAATCAGCCCCTATCATGTAATAAAAGAAGTTTCAGCATTAAAAGGTACATGGCCATAAATTTTGATGGCATTTATGGTTACCCAAATTTTATTCCATCTGAAATAAAAAAATGAGCTACCAAAGTTCAGTGGTACAAAGTGTGAATCAACAAGTAAGCATCTACAAGAGTTCAATAATTTAATTGATGACAATGAGATAGATCATGAGGATGTGATCATAAGGTTGCTTCTTCAAAATTTAAAAGGAGATGCAAGAGATTGGTTCTTTGATTTACCAGCGTGCTCTGTCTGTTCTTGGAATGAGCTCAAAGTAGTGTTCATGGAGTATTTTGGTGAAAGGATCAATGCTACTTATTTTCTTAATAAATTTATGAACATTGAGAAAGAAGAGCATGAGCTAGCCCCAACATTTAACCTGAGATTTTCTAAAACATTAAGGGACATTCCTAATGTTTGGGAACTAAGTGATGCAGTGTGTTTGGTTGTTTATTTGGGAGCTTTTGATAATAAGATGAGTTATCTACTAAGAGAGAAGGATCCCAAAAATCTACATCAAGCATATGGGATAGCCATGAGCATTGAAAATAACCTAAATTATGGAATGCATAAGGGTCATTTAAATACAAGTGTTTACTACCATAGAACACCAAATGTTGATAAAGGGTATAAGCCAAAAGTTAAAAATGAATGTAAGAACACTTACACCCCTATTGTTTTAGCTTACACAACATTTGGTAATGCTGATCTCATAAAGCCCAAAACACATCATTAGGAAACCATCATGTTTTCAACTTACAATAATAATAACTTGGCTGCTTTATATGAGTCAAGTAGTGAGCTGTCACATAAAGAGGAAGAGAACATAGCGAAGGATGAAAATGTAGATGAAGCAAATGAAAGGTGTGGTTTAAGTTTTGTTGAAAAATCCATTGCCTATGCTCCTATGGATGAGGCAAGACTGAGCATTTAGTTTGATAATTTTGAACATAATGACAATATTGATGAGTCTTCTTGTTGTAGTAATGATGATGGCATAGGGTATGGAATTGTTTTGTTGATTGTGATTATTCTCATGAAGTAGAGATGGAATCATTTGTTGCAGATGAGAAATGTGCTAATAATGATGTAAGTGCATTTGAAAATACGTTTATCTGTTCTTCTAGTGATTATAGTGATTTTGAATGTCGTAATTACTTGAAGGAATTAGACCTCCATGTTGAGAAAGTTGAGGCTCTTATGTCAAGAATGAATGTAATAGAAAACCCATTGTTCGATGAGCCTCCATCTTCACCAGAGATGAGAAATAATGAACTTTATTGGTATAGAGATAATTAAATTTTTGCTAAGGATTCTAATGATGCATCTAAAATAGAGTTAGAGTTTGGCCTTAAGAAAGAAAAGCAACATATTGCTGAAATTATCAGAGGTATTGCTTATGAATGTTCTACATTTGATATAGATGTTGCAGGAAGGGTTACCTATCATGATGCTAGCTGCATGAAAGAGTACATATACTTTTATTTTTGAGTTCAGCTAGAAGATATTCTGATGAAACATGACAATCAGATAAATAAAAAGGAATGTTATTTTTAGTATGAAAATGTTTTATGTTATAAAAATAACACATATTTTCCATGTGATAATAAAATTCTTCATTTTATGCCTAATTATATAACACAGTACAACAAGGATCACACTAGAAATGATATAATCAAAAAGGTTGTGAGAGATGTTTATAGCAATAATTGTGATCAAGAAAACTCTCACTTGTTCAGAAGAGGCCTAACATTTGTTTTGGAAGGATTGAAATTGCTCTTATTTCAGTGGTACAACAAGGGAAAATGTGGGTGGAAAGACATCAGTTCTTTTAAGAGACTAGTCTTTGATAAAGGCAGAACCTTACCCAGGGTTTTTGTGGCCTAGTGCCACCAATTAGGAGAATAAAGCCTGGTTAAACTGAAGGGTACATACTATAATTTGCATCTCTGAGGAAATTTTCATGTTGGGTGGAGATTGGATCTCCCTTTTCAGGTCCTTTGGGCCTATGTACATCCTGTACATATGTTGTTTGGTTTTGTTCTTGTGCGTGGTCTGCTTCACCCAAAATTTAAAGATCTCACAATGCCTATAAGAGGCATGTGTCCCGAGTTGGAGCCACTGATGGAACCCTCAATTTTTTTTTGTTCCATCTTAAACCCTTATTGCATTTGGATGAAGGGTTATTATCTTGAGGGTTTAAGGTCTCATTCGTTATGAATTCTCATAGGGTTCTATTTGGTCATTAATTCTTTACTACCATTTCCAGTCATTTTCTAAAAATCTCATGTCATTCACTATCATCTGGTGATCACTCCATTGAAGCCTAGGTTTGGGTCTTTTATTTATAAAGATTGGGTAACCTAGATCTTTTAGGTTTTACATCCTTTGTATTTCATCATTTGAAAAGGTCTTAAGCCTATTACTCTCATGACGTCCTAAAGAATTTCTAGAACAACTTAAATGAACATGCTCAAAATCTTCCACTTAAGTCTCGATGGCCTCATAGCTTCATCGCCATCATCAATTTATTCATAGGTTTACACCTTGAATTAGCAACAAGTGATGGAATGATGTTTTCCTTAGACATTGCTCATCGCTAATGGCTTTTGAGCCTTCAAATTTGTAATAGAAATGAGCGATGCTTCTAGCCTTATGTTCTTATCACTCATCACAGATGGCCATTGATTGATCTCCCTTTTCGTGTCCTTGGGCCTATGTACATCCTGTACATATGTTGTTTGGTTTTGTTCTTTCACCCAAAATTTAAAGATCTCACAATGCCTATAAGAGGCATGTGTCCCGAGTTGGAGCCACTGATGGAACCCTCAATTTTTTTTTGTTCCATCTTAAACCCTTATTGCATTTGGATGAAGGGTTATTATCTTGAGGGTTTAAGGTCTCATTCGTTATGAATTCTCATAGGGTTCTATTTGGTCATTAATTCTTTACTAACATTTCCAGTCATTTTCTAAAAATCTCATGTCATTCACTATCATCTGGTGATCACTCCATTGAAGCCTAGGTTTGGGTCTTTTATTTATAAAGATTGGGTAACCTAGATCTTTTAGGTTTTACATCCTTTGTATTTCATCATTTGAAAGGTCTTAAGCCTATTACTCTCATGACGTCCTAAAGAATTCCCCTCTTTTAGAACAACTTAAATGAACATGCTCAAAATATTCCACTTAAGTCTCGATGGCTCTCATAGCTTCATCGCTCATCATCAATTTATTCATAGGTTTACACCTTGAATTAGCAACAAGTGATGGAATGATGTTTTCCTTAGACATCACTCATCGCTAATGGCTTTTGAGCCTTCAAATTTGTAATAGCGATGAGCGATGCTTCTAGCCTTATGTTCTTATCACTCATCACAGATGGCCATTGAAAAGATAAACTTGAATTAGCGATGAGTGATATGATGTGATTTCCTTTATATCACATGATTGTGGATATGTTTTAAAAGTAATTCTCACATTAGTGATATGCGATGGACCTTATAAATGTTGTAAATCCTCTCATTTCTAATTTCTTGAAAAAATATATGAGGAGAATTAGTGATGAACGAATGCCTTATGTTATATCGCTCATCGTGGATTCATTTCAAAACTTGAGTTTTGAATTAGAGATAAGCGATGGGTGTCCTCTAAAATTTTTTTCTTTCACTAATTTGATATGATCCTACGAGCAATTTATTTTGTGCTATTTACTTTGTGTAGGTTGTACGTGCCTAAATCTGGTGCCTCCACAACATCTTCCCTTACTGATAGAAGCCTCAGTGCGAAGTTTGAATTGGTGATGCATGATGAGGGGATGAATGTGACCAAAGGTCAGACCACTAGACTAGGGGCTGAAGATCATCATAGGGATACTTACATCATTGATAGAGTTGGGTGATGATAAATTAAATCAGTGACAAGTGATGATTATTACATGGAACATGCAATGTGGCAAGATCCTGAGGATTTAGCATAAAGAAAAAAGGAAAGAAGCTAGAGGATTGAGGAACCGTTCATAAAGTTTTAAAGCAAGATGATCCAATGGACTAAAGATCATTCTGTGAATAATTTCATCACTAATTACACCATAAAATTTGGGGAGGATCAACGATGAAGAAATGAAGCGTATAAAGAAAGTTTCCCTCTAAGAAAAATTGGTCTTTTGTACTTTGTCAATATTAATGAAAGCATAGATTAGGTTGGCAATACATACTAATTGACAAATCACAACGTTTGAGCTGCCATCGCTATTTTCTATAAGAAATTTGCTAAGGACATAAGAAAAAGGCTCATATCACCATGGAAGAATTTTTAATTTTTTTAAAATCAACGACTTAGATTCAATACCAAGTTGTTAAGTTATCAACTCACTCACATGAGGAGCTTCTAAATCGTTAATTTTGCATGCTTCAAATTTCCTATTTAATATAGAATGCTTGTTGATCTTCTTTATCGTAATTCATTTTGAAATGAATGAGGGTTGAGGGATAATAAAGAAATGTGTGGGAATTTATTTCTCCTGAGGAATGTGTAGACATTCTCAAGTTTCCTAAGGCAAGTAGATCTTCCATGATGGTTCGAGAGTCTGAAGAGTTGTTTATTTGAGTTTGAGGAAGATGCTCTTAACGATGAAAGTGGTACACAAGGAGCTCCTGATATGCCAAAAGGAAGGATAAGACTCACGAAATTCAAGGAGTGTGGTAACAAAGAATATTACCGTCCACAGGAGCAGATAGTTTTAGAAGAATTAGCTAAACACAAAGAAAAGAGGATGGTGGAATATGAAAAGAAGGCAAGGAGGGAGAGTGAGCACTATAATCTGACCTATCCAAAGGGATATAATTCTTCATGTGAAGTTTCTAATAACCCTTCAAGTAGTGAGGGTGACACTGATCCAAAAGGTGATTATTATCCCCTCTCCCTCGTACTATCAAGCAATTCTGGCAAGGAGGTGGTGATAGTTTCTCTAGTCCCAGGGTGATCTCACAATAGTGGTTTACAATTTTTGGCCAAACTGGACACTAATTTTTTTTAAAACTAAATCTTCACATTCGAGCACCTATAGCGGCTAAACCATATTGGAATCATATTGCACTTATTTTCCCATCTCCCACGAAAACTGATTTTCTTTAAAAAACAACATTTTTAAAAAGTAACGCACATCGTATAACATATAACTTTTTTCCATAAAGGATAAAATTCTAATTCTTTCAATTTAGATTTATAACTCGATATCTAGTGCTTCCACTTGGCTAGACAATTTTTTATTGAATATTTTTTCTTTAATCAAGTTTCAAAGTCAAATCAATTACAATTCATAACATAGTGTGACCGATAATGCATAACTTTTTGTATATATCAAAATTCAATTTTATTTTTTTGTTGGATCGGGAGTTCAATATCGATGCACTCATATTTTTCAAAAAATAATTGATAATCTGCTATTTTTCCACATGTGCAAGACAGAGACCTTCATTTTCGATGAAAAACCTATGTTTAATAAAACTAAAAAATATATATGTAATAAAACCAAAACATATTAAAATTATATTTGTTGGATAGCTCATTTTGAGGACTACCCATCAAGTTGGGTTTTAAGATTCCTCCATTTTCATCCTCAACCTAAGCTCAAGTGCCAAAATTTAGGTTTTTTGTGTCTCGGAGGGATGAGGAATAAAGGGGGTTCGACCGAACCAGGGTTCATTTGAACCATGGTTCATTCAAACCCTCCTTCTATGAGGGGTTTTGATGGATTTTTTGGTAGGAAAGTATTAGAAGGGTTCGCCTGAACCTAGGTTCTAGCGAACCCCTAATGGGTTCAGTTGAACCAATAGGTTCATACAAACCCCTAAAATCAATTTTTTTTGCCATGCATTCATTTTCTGTGAGTTTTCCTTCCTCACTTCAATTGTAAACCACTATTGTGGCTTCACCCCCCACCATGAGCAAAACTAGGGTGAGTATCATTTGAGTTCGATGACTTAGAGTGGTAACTGTGCCAAAATTTTGTTTTTGACAAAACCATGCCCTCTCAATTAGGATTTTCCTATTCAACAATCATGTGATTTCTTGTTTCTAGTGTTGAGGTGGAATGTTTATGGGCTAGTATGTAGGAGAAGTTCTAGACTAGTTAAGTTTTGTGGCATGTGTGTTGTTTCTGGACAATATACAAGTTTGTGCTAGAGTTGCTATCAATTGGAGAATCATCTTTGGTCAACAAGGATGAGGATTCAACATGGTTACAAAAAACTCTACCTTTTTAGGAGCTAGTGTGTCTTCATTTAGGGAATATGGCATGTGGTCTTTTACTCTTCTATTTTCCTTAGATGATTGCATGTAAAAACTAAGAATATCTCAAATTCTAGTGCAAATTCAAAATGAAATATAAGTGTAATTAAGCCTGACGCTTGTTGCTCCCTTATTTCTATAAAAGGGATTTCAGGGCTTATTACATAGGTTAGATTCTAAAGTCTCAATAGGGTTCTAGGTGAAAACTAAGTTCAGGAAAGGCACTTAGAATAGAATACTGGAAATAGACCACTAGTTTTTCTTGGACATGAGATCATGTATGTAGTGATCTTAAATAAGTTTTATAGAAAATACTTATATCAGAAAAAATATTATTCTGGAAGTGAATACTCTCCTATGTATGTTCCTTATGAGTTATGAATGAGAAATACTAATGGTATTATCATTTTTCTTCAAATATTTCATTTGAATGTATTACTTTGTTTTCAACTTTAATTCAAGGAGTTAATTAAAATGCTTGAAAAGGGTTATAAACTTTGTAAGGAATGGCTTAGGATTTCTAAGAAGTAAATGTTTCTTGCATAATGAGTTTTCATAAATGCAAAGCAATATGAAGATAGTTTGTTTCTTCCTTAAGTGACTAATTTGTAAATTACTGATCCTTATATACTTGACTCCATTGCTCCAATTGATGAGACACTAGTCATTTCGTCAGGAAATATTGCATAAAATGAATAGATAGTGTTCCTAGCCCTAGACTTAATATAAAGCAATATTCAATTAAAAATCTTTCCAAGGATAGTATAGGTGGAATTATCCCCAATTCCTAGCAAATAGCTAGTCGCTCACTTGAAAATCCACCAAATCTTTAGTGCGATGAACTTTATTTGCAATAAGTAGGAATCAATTTGTGTATAAATGTGTTAATAATTGAATATAGTATCTGAAAACACAATTAGGATCACCCTCTTGGGTTTCACAGAGCCTAAAGTGAAGGAGAATGGACCATAAAGTCCTATGCTCGTTGTGTTGGCCACTAACCTAGCAATTCTTCATCATAGGAGTTGGCTACTTTTTAGAGAATTGCTTGGTTCTGTTGGAAAAATCACCAACACATCACATGGTTCTCAACATTGTGCTCTTCAATTTTTGGAGGATAATATTTGAATTTAAAACTATTTTAGATTATTTTTATCACATTTAATTAAAACTTATATCAATCATGTATTATATCCTTCCTCTCATAAGCTACATTATTTAATGTATTAATAAATATGCCTAGTATAAAGTAACAAGCATTATTTATTGGCCTATAGAAATTCATTGATACAAACTTAAAACATTGATGTAGAATGAAAGATATTACTTTAAATTATTCAACCTAAGGTCACCTGAGTAAGACACTGGTCACATCTATTGGATGATGGTACAATGAGACATAAAATTGATAGGTTTTTTCACTCAATTATTTATTATAAAATGGTTAATTACAATGCTCTAATCATCACTCCAATTTTTAGTTTTATTAAAATTATAGAAGGTGAATAGTTTTGATGTCTTAATATGGCATGTATGATTAGTGAGAAATTGAGTTAGTGATGTGTATTTTAAACAATTTTTTATATATAGTAGACGATAGTAGTTATTTTGTGGGATATGATCCTAACAAGATGTAATTAGTTGAAAAGTAGGATGGAAGGTGGAATATTTATAATTATATTTGTAGACACTAAGTTTCAAAAACTTCAAACAATGAACCACATTAGTATCATTAGTCTGTTTAAATTAAGTAACACTAGCATCTCTATAAAATACTTAACCATGCTAAAATATGCAAACTAAATAGAACAAAGACAACTAAATGCAAGCACATAAAAACATGACCAAATCCTATCCCATAGTGGATTGGTACTTCTTTGATGTGGAAAGAAGCCCTTTCCCAATCCTTGATAAGCTCTTGGATGAAATGATGAAAAAGATGCAAGATGATGACCAAGATGAAGTGCAAGATGAATGTGTATCAAGGTACTAAGATTGTGGAGGATTAAATCAATAGAGAGGGTCTCTATTTATAAGAAAGTATGATGGAGGATTGAAGAACATGGAGGATGTGGGACAAAACATGAGCCAATGACAAGATATTCAGATTCACCAATTTATATTACAAGAACGTGAAACAAGCACAAAAAAAAAAGATAATGATCGATGCCCCATTCCTTTCTCTCTAAATTGCTTTGATTAGATATCATCAAGAGGTCATTGTAATGAGTGCAATAAAATAAATCAAAAAGAAAAGATCAAGAACACAAACAAGTCAATGTTCTTCATACCTCAAGCCAAAGGGATGTGTTTTGTTTAGGATAAGAATCGAAACGATTGCCAATAGATAATTCCCATTGGAGGAAGGATACATCCTAGGACATGTTAGTGGATGGTGGCAAGTTGATAGGTTGTTTGAAAGGTTGTTGATATAAGGTCGATTGGCATGTTTACGAATGATCAAGAGTTCTATTTTGCATTTAAAATTTTGTTGCTTCGATTTTGATTTTGCATTTGAAGTTTGATTTTGCTGATTGTTGTGGTTGTTTCTATTTGTTTTGCCAAAGGATGAAGGTGACGATTGTTTTATTATGGATGAGTGATTTATTGTAGGTGAAGCAAAATGAAACGGATGGATTTTTTCAAATATTTGGATGTTTTTGATGTTTTTTAAATGTTTTGAGGCTATTTTTGGTATTTTTCAATATTTTACAAATGTTTTGATTTTTTAATTTTCCAATGTTTTGGGGTTTTCTAAGATTTTATGAATGTTTTTGGATTTTGTGTCTCAAGGGCTGATCAAAGATTAGCCTTGCCTACGTTTAAGCTCAGAGATGACATAGTTCAGATAGCATGTTTTTTATATTATTCTGAATTTTATGAGTGTTTTTGGATTTTTGATATGTTTTAAATGCTTTTGGATTTTCACATGATTTTGAAGATTTGGATATGGATATGCATGATGATATCAGTGCTCTTTTTTGGAATTTTTTTGAAAACCAAGCTAGGGTTGATTGATCAAATTGATGGATTGATGATGATAACATTGTTGAGGATACACAACAATGCAAGGATAGTGTTAAGCAACACACGGATTAGGATGGATATCCCAAGATGATAAGGGATTGATTGGATTTTGATTGATCAGGACTGATGGTGATAACATTGTTGAGGATACACAACAGTGCAAGGATAGTGTTAAGCAACACAAGGATTGGGAAGGATATCCTAAAATGATGAGTGATTGGATTTGATTGATCATGATTTTGAAGCTTGGTTTGAAACAAAAGATGTTTTGGATGATTTGATGTGATGCTAAAGTGAAAATTAGATGTGACTGATATTGATTGTTTGGATTGATGTTCGATGAAAGATAAAACTTGATAAGGAACATCTTCTCGTAAAAATATGCAATGGGCTAGTGATTTGGATTTTTGATCACAAATGTTTGACCAATTTGATTTCACATTTTCCAATGTTTGGATCACCACATAAGTTGAAGGATATAGATCAAGATTTATTCCCGAAGCAAGATGTAAATATCCGCCCCTAGTGTTTAGCAATGTTTGGAATGCCATGGGTGGATGCTCAGATAGATGTGTGGATGGAGGGATATGGATTTTATTGTGATAAGATAAGGTATTCAAATAGAGGAATGCTTTATTGGATAAGGCTTCATGGCTCAAATAATGCTAGGTACGATAGGATAAAACAATTGACCCATGTCAAGATGTTTACCATAAGCAAGCGCAAAGTGTGCACCAAATTTTTACCAAGATCAAGATAATGTAGGAAGATGGATGGTAGATGGATGAAAATGGATTGGATAAATGGTTCATGGATAAAATGGATTTATTATGGATATAAGATGGATGGAATGTTGGAGATATTATGGATGGGAAGAGATGCTTTCACTTGAAGTAGCGCATGCAGATGCTCGATTCTATGCATGATTCCTATTTTCCAGGTTTTCATCATGGTACATTTCCAAAGCGCCACCGTAGTGGTTTTCACTGGAGGACAATTTTTCTCTTTATTGTTTTTAATCCTTTTTCTATTTTTTTTGGATTTTCATTTTTTTTAGTTTTTTTTTTAATTTTTCTAAAAAAAATTAATCTCATGCTAAACCACTTGGTGGTGTCGATGTAGATTCTTCTGTCATAATGTTTCATCAATATCCTATTTGAAGAAGCTGATTTTCCAAGATACATGCAATTGAATGCAACTTTTGAGATTCTTGATCTATTTTATTGATATATTGAAGTTAACTTTGTCTTTGTGTGCACATCACGATAGAGTGCCTTCTGAATCCTTATGATGAAGGGTTGTTTCCAATACATGGTCAATGTGAGAATTGGATATCATGCATGGAGGTGTGGATGGAGTTTGTTTAGGGATAAAAGATGGATTGATTGATAGTTTGGAACCTTTGACTTTCCAAACTTGGGAAGATGAGCAATGATGGGTGGATACGAAAGTGTGCATGGAATTAGGACCAACTATTTGATATACTTTGTACATTGTTTGAGAAGCCTACTTTTTCCTTTGTGGACATCTTTGATGGATACTTTTCCCTTTTTTTATTTTTCCCCATAGTTTCTTTCACTAATGGAGTTTGATAGCCCGATAATCTTTCTTTATATTTTTTGGTATCCATGTGTATTTGATTTGTCGAATATGCTTCTTAGCTTTGTTTTCTTTGATAACATTCTTTGTTATTTGATTCAAATATTTCTTTTGATGTTGGTCTCAATTCGTGGATGGGGTGATGGGTGGATGAAGATTCATGGCATGGTTGGTTGTAGTATTAGCATCGGTTTCATCATAAGGATTCTTCATGCTCCCTATGTTGATGTTTGCTTGAGACATAGTTTCCCCCAATATGGTGGTAGTAGCACCTTCATTCCTTGATTCTGCTTGTTTTGAGATGTCTTGTTTAGTAAGCATTCTCTAATAAATGACCACTACAGATGACGTGATTTCAATTTGTTGCTCTGTTTCAACTTCGGAATACCCTGTTTTGTCTAACTTGTTTCCTTGAGTGGATAATGTTGGATATCCTCATACATGATGTCCTCAGTCTGAATTTAGGATATATATGATCCTGATGTTGACCACTGTTTGATTGTAGGAATTAATAACATGGTCTTTTTGTGTAATAATTTCACGAGTAAAGGAATCCTGTTCTGAATGAAGATCATCTATGTGTCCATCCACAGAAAGCATCTCATGGGTAGATGGAGGAGTATGTGTTATGTGGATATGATCATCTTGCATAGATAGGAGAGTGTCCATTAGATCATTGTAGTAGCTTGGGGATACGAATTCTTGATCTTGAATGATTTTGGAATTCCTTTCAACATGCTTTGGATCAAGTTCTTGACATGGGTCAATTTCAAAAGGTGGATTGCTTACAAAGGGTTCTTGGATATCTTCATTAGGCATGCGAAGTGGCTCAATATCCTCTTGATCTTTGAGGGGACTTGGATCAAATGTTGAGTTGAGGATTCCTTTAGTATCTATAACCATGAGGTCAAAGGGTGTCAACATGCCATGGGAAGGATTATTGCTAGACTTTGGTGAAAGATGTTGATCATGCTTTGGAATAAATCCTTGAGATATGTCCTCTAACTCATCAGATTATGTAGAGACATTTTCAACATGATCATTGGTTGATGGATCATGGATTATGTCAATGGGATCAAATAATTCTAACACTCCTTGAAATAGATCACTAAAAAGTGGCTCTTGATGTATGGTGATTTGGTCACCGGATGGGGTAGAAACATCTTCAATGTGCTCATTAATGGAGAGATCTTGAACATTGCTTTCAACAATTGTGGTCGAGAGATTGTCAATGCTATTTCCAGTGGTTGAATCCTAATTATTGTCCCCAACATTTATTACTTTTTGATCAATCAGGTCTTGGATGAGATTTTTGAGTTGAATACAATTTGATGTTGTGTGTCCCTTTATTTTATGGAAATCACAAAAGTGATTTTCATTGTACCATGGCAGTTTCACTAAGGGCTCTTGATAATTTTCATAGGTGGGAATTGTGATGAGATTTTCCTACACCAACTATTGCACGATCAATTCAATTGGTTTCCCAAGTGGTGTGTATTCTCGTTTGTTACCCTATGAGACTTTTACTTTAAATTGACCTTGTGGTGATTGATCTTCGAGATGTGAAGGTTGGGTTTGTTTTTTACATTGTTGATCTTGATATCCAACTTCTTGACATTGGATATGTTATCATTGATGTGGTTGTGGACACAAATCAATGCTTTGATGACATGGTTTAAAACCAGTGGTAGAGTGTATTGATTTTGGAGTGAAAATGTCTCTTGGCTCAATAATTCAATTAGTTTGGAAAGTGAAGCAATTTGATCTTGATTTTGATCTTGAAACCCTTGATATAGTTGATTTGTCTTTTGTTCAAGAAAATTTGGAATGTACACTTGTGGTGTTTGCATGGGATCATGGAAAAATTGATTTTGGACAATGTTTTGACTTGGGATGATGTTCATATTTGGCATTATAGGTTGAAATTGAACATTGGGTATGTGCGGGATCATGATGGGCCAAAAAGTGGCAATATGATGGTTATTTGTAGGGAATGTGGCTAATGACTTTTTTTTACCCAAAATTGATGAAATGAAAAGGGTTTTTAAAGGAGATTCTCAGCTTTCCACCAATATAAATTATGCTTTACTTAGAATTTAATAAATGATTATTATTCATTTTCTATTTGAATTATGACTAAAGGCCTGATTGATAGGATCACTAAAAACATCTATAGCTTTCTAAATAGTATCACATTTTTGGAATCCAAAACATGCATCACATTCTATGCTTTGATACTATAGGATTAAAAAAAGAAAAATTGAAAATATAATTTAACCTAAAGATGGTGAAGGAGATCAGAACGGTCATGCAAGCTTGCAATGGTCTAATGACTCTAGTCGGGGAAGAGGGCAAGAGGGACCGGGGCATTCGTAAAGGGAACATTGAGAACATTTGGAAGGAAGAAAGATGGGTTCGCCCTCAGAATAATGTTAAGAATGGTCAGTTCCTGGATGGTCAAGATCATGGCACTCAATGTTTAAATAATTGGGGGCATGCACCTAGAGGCCGACAAAAGGGTGGTAACTACATAAATGATGCTTTTCGTAGGTCGCGGCAACAGGATGGCGGCAATAGAGGTCAAGGAGGTCCTCCTTAGATGGGAAGATAGGGCTTCAAAAGAAACCCTAATCGTAGAAATGGTAATGGAGGTTTGGCGTGGAAAAATAAGTTTCCCACCAAGGAATGGGAGGAAGAAAGGGAAGATGTCTCAGACGCAAGTCGGGGACAAAATGCTTCACAATCATGCAACGAGGAAAAAGGAGAAAGAGCTAAAGTGGTAATTAGCTCCGCCAAGCTTCATGTTAAGGTTTTGTACCTAGAAAACCTAGGTATAATAAGGAAATGGTATGGTGTAGACTTTAATTGGGATTATTTGATTAAGTGGTGGAAAGAGCGGTGGGCTTCAAATCTGCAATTCAAAATGTTGCAAAATGGTTTTTTTTGGTAACGTGCCCCTCTAGAAGCATAAGAGATGAAATTGTCAATGGCGTCTTGGTTTTGGATGGGTGTGGTTTCTACTTGAGACAATGGAGAGTTCATTTTGATCTGTCAACTAATGAGATAGAAACGCTTCAAGACTGGTACTCTCTAACTAATCTCCCCTAGGAATATTGGGCCCCTAGCATATTGAAGGAAATAGGGAATCAACTGGGCACCTTTGTATGCGCAAAGGAAAGGAAGTTAGAAAGGAAAAACCAAACTTATGTGTGAATATGCGTAGAGAACACTCCAGCTCGCCACATATGGGGAGAGATGGATCTTATAACAGATTATGGGAGCTATGTTCAAAAGCTGGAACAAGATTCTTTCACTCCAAATAATTTGGTTCGTTCTTTGGGGTGCAGGTGCTCAAAAGCCGTAATGGGAAAATCCATCTCATTGGGGGATTCAAAAGATTCTCCTAGGCCAAAGGTAAGGACATCTGGGGTTGAGGCTACCTTAAGCACACCTCCAAAGGAAAGGGTTTCAAAGCTATAGCCTAATGCATCTGGGAACTCTCCAGCATCCTTAGTGGTGGCTTCTTCATGAGATAAGTCAAGCCCAATTTTAGGCTCAAAATCTTTTGAGATGGAGGAGTTTCAGGAGTTGCAAATGGACCAGGGGGAGAAGGATACAACTATAGAAGAGAAGATATCAGAATCGTTGGAGCTACTAGAAGGAGATTGCCAGAATGTGGAATTCGACTCACTGATAGAAGTGGGGAAGGATATGGTGGAATTAGTGGTGGCGGCCAAAGAAAACTCAGGGGTGTTAGAAGAAGGTTATAATTCAGAAGTCTTGGAGAAGTTGATGTTGAAAGACGGGGTGGGGACTATGGAATTGCTTAGCCCGCAGTTTTGTAAGAAAAGGAAGCTTTCTGAAGGTTTGGTTGCGACTAAAACCAGGTTGGGGATTCATCAGAGGGAAAATTTGAAATCATCACCGGACTATGGTGAACACAAAAAGAGAGGAAGAATCCCTAATCAAGAGAAGAGGAAACTGGATGGGGATGCTTGCGTCCAGAAAAAGATTGATAAAATGATTAAAGTAGGGAAGGGTGGTGCCCTTCCTGAACAACAATGAGGCTCTTAACTTGGAATGTTAGGGGCTTAAACACCCCTAATAAATGGATCCTTATCAGGCGACATTTAGTAGTAAGTGAAGTAGACATTTTTCTTCTCCAAGAAACAAAACTAGGAGGATCAGATTTGGAAAATTTTGGTAAGAAGTTGAAGGTGTAGAAATGGCTTGGTGTGGAAGTGGGAGGTGCTTTGGGAGGTTTAATAATCATTTGGAAGCCTCAATCTGTGTTCATGGAGAACCTAAAATTGAGTCACCATTGGATGGTTTGTAGGGTAAGGAGCTTACTTTCAAATCTTCAGCTTTGTTTGATCAATGTTTATGGCCCTTCTTTGAGCATTCAAAAAAGGTAGGTTTGGTTAGAATTGGATGGGATTCTTAATGGGTTGGCTCAGAAATTCTGCATTCTTGGGGGTGACTTCAATGCCATTCTTTGACAAGAGGATAAGAAAGGAGGCTCAGGGAAAATGTTACAATCTCATTATGACTTTCGAAGCTTTGTGGACAGGAATGCATTATAGGAAATGGTTGTTTCACTTGGAAAAACCGAAGGAAAGGGTTTGGCAACATTGTGGAAAAACTAGATAGATTCTTTTTTAAAGGAGATTTGTGGCTCTTCCCCTTTACCTTTGAAAGAAAAATCAACCTGGGGGTCAGTTTTGATCATTACCCAGTGTAGCTCCAGATTGAAGGAGAGAAGGGCTCGGTGTGTTTCCCTTTCAAATTCAAGATGATGTGGTTTAAGGATCCTCAAGTAATGGAAAAGATGGAAAAGTGGTGGAAGGATTGCACCCCAGAGGGATCCTGTATGTTTAATGTGGTTACAAAACTAAAATATGTGAAACAACAACTCAGTCAATGGAACAAGGAATGTTTCAAGAACATTTTTGCTGAAAAATTACAAACAGAAAGTGAGCTTTCTCTCATTGTAGAAGAAATCATGACTAATGGAATGGACAATGATTGTTATAAGAAATAACATGAGCTTTCAAAACATCCAAATGAGATTCTAGAAAAAGAAGAGATCTTTTGGCGACAGAAATCTAGGGAAGTCTGGCTAAAAGCAGGAGATTGAAATTAAAAATTCTTTCACAATTCTACAAAGGCAAGGAGGGACCTGAATAAAATATCCTGCATTAAAGATGTGGATGGTAGATAGGTGGAAGATGTTGCAGAGATAAGAGCCTCTGCAGTTCTTTTTTTTCAGAATTTTCTTAATGATTGGGATGGGTCAAACCTTCAGCTCAAAATGCCTCACTGAATTCTATTCTGAAATTGATTTCCCAAGCTCAATTGGAGGTCTTAAATTCTAAGTTCACTGAAGCAGAAGTGAAGGAGGCAGTCTTTGAAATGCAGCCAGAGAAAGCTCTTGGGTCAGATGGGTTTCCGGCAGTGTTTTTTCAGAAATGTTGGGGGTTCATGGGAAGGGATGTTTGGGAAGCATTAGAAGATTCAAGAAGCTCTAAAAGTGTCCTTAAGGAAGTCAACAACACCTTAATTGCTCTCATTCCAAAGAAGGAGAAACCGGATTCTTGGGAAGACTTCTGTCCAATTTCTCTTTGTAACACACTCTACAAAATTCTAGCCAAAGTGGTAGCTAATAGGTTAAAGAAGATTCTTCCTTTGATTATCTCAGAGGAGAAAAAAAGGTTTTGTTCTTGGCTGATCAATCCTGGATGGGGTAATTATCACTCAGGAAGTCATTCACTTAGTTAAGAAACTAAAAAAATTGGCGATGCTTTTGAAGTTGGATATCAAGAAAGCTTATGACAGAGTGAATTGGAGATTTTTGTTTAAGGTAATGGAAGCCTTCAGGTTTCAAAAGGATTGGCTAGATTAGTTGTTTCAGTGGGTAGCCTGCCTGTAGTTTTTTGTGTTGATAAATGGCTCTCTTGAGGGTTTCTTCACTGCATCCAGAGGACTAAGGCAAGGTGATCCTTTATCTCCATTCTTGTTTATCATAATGGCAGAAGCTTTGGGGGGGACGATTGAAAAAGAAAGAAGGAATGATTGGATAGAGGGACTGCAAGTTACTAGTAGTCTGCCTAATATTACTCATCAGCAGTTTGTGGATGACACAATGTTGTTCGGTGTTGCCTCGGTTAGGGAAGTGCAAAGGTTGAAAGGTATTTTATAGGATTACTTCAGGGCTTTAGGGAAAGAGGTGATTTTTTCTTTAATATTAGCTGCCCTTGTGAAACTCAAATCTTGAGAATTTTAGGATTCAAGAAGGGTCAATTACCTTGTAAATACCTGGGTCTCCCACTGGCTAAAGGCACTCAAAGTGGAAATCTATGGAACTCCTTGGTGGAACGTTGCAAGGATCGGGTTTCATCTTGGAAGAATAGATGGCTATCTTGGGCGGGTAGATTAACAATGTTGAAGTCTGTCATCTCTGTCCTTCTTGTTTATATGATGTCTTGCCTACTATTATCAATAGGAATGAGCAAGAGTCTAAATCAAGTGATGAAGGATTTCTTCTAGAAAGGAAACTCCGATTAGAAGAAGTTTCCCCTCATAAAATGGAAAAAGGTCTATGAGAGTCGTGAACGTGATGGTGTTGGTCTAAGGAATATTATTTTGCAAAATAGGGCGTTGGGGAAAAAGTTGGCTTGGACTGTCCACTCCCATCCTGATCTGAAATGGGTGAAAATAGTGAGAGAAAAATACCTAGAAGAAGTTCCCTATTGTTTCCTGGTGGCAAAATATCTACCAATGGGATCCCGCATATGGAATTTTATCAGGAGTTCTAGGGATCTTATTAACGATTACCTCACTTGGTAAATTAAATATGGGAAAGAGGCTCTCTTCTGGGAGGATTCTTGGGAAGGGCATCCAACCCTGGCTGAAAACCTTGAGCTCAAACAAGTAAGGGAAAGAAAAGAGCATGCTTGGGGACTAAAATTTTATGATTATATTGACTTCTCGAATCCTTCAGAGGGTCCTCACATATGGAAATTGGTGAGGAGCCTAAATCTTGAAGTTCAGGAAATGGAAGCATTTGAGAAAGCTTTAGAAAAAAGAAGGATTTGGTGCAGTAGGGGAAGGACTGTTTGAGATGGGATGCATCTCCTAGTGGTGTCTACTCAGCTAAAATTGGATATGCCATCC
This sequence comes from Sequoia sempervirens, assembly GCA_007258455.2. Classification (NCBI taxonomy): domain Eukaryota; kingdom Viridiplantae; phylum Streptophyta; class Pinopsida; order Cupressales; family Cupressaceae; genus Sequoia; species Sequoia sempervirens. The sequence continues at coordinate 19,831 of VDFB02166859.1, read as the reverse complement.
TATCTTTTGTAGAGGTGCAAAATTCGGTGATCCCTTCAAGATTATGATGGAACAAGACTTGTCTTCCAAAGGCAGGAATTTTTGCGTGGGTGGCGGCGCAAGGTAGAGTTCTTACTGGGGACAGATTCATCAAAATGGGTTATCACAGATCGTCTAGATGCCCATTATGTCATGAGGTAGAGGAAACAACGGATCACTTATTCTTAAATTGCAATTTCACCTATCAAATTTGGAGTTGGTTGTGTGCGAAGTTACACTGGGCTACAACTTTCCCCAACAAGTTGTTAGAATTTCTTATTGCCTGGCCTAATTCTTTTCAGAACTCCCTCTTTGGGGATTTATGGGTGTTGAGGCCCTCCTTGGTTTTATGGGAAGTGTGGAAGGAGAGGAACCGATGACTTTTTCAAGACAAGGAGATGTTTATTCCAAGGCTGCAATGCAAAATAGAGGCGTGCATTGTAGAAATTTTCAATGTGGGATTGTAGGTAAAAAACCCAGGCAAAGTAAATTTTGGAAAATGGGATGCTTGGGTACTAAAACAGTGGTTTGAGATTAAAGCTCTACCTTTCAGAGGTGTTGGGAATATGGCATCAACAAAAATGAGAAACAAAGTAGTGTGGCTTCCTCTAGAGTAGGGTTGGGTCAAAATAAATTTCAATGGTACCTCAAGAGGGAATCTGGGGCCATCGGGAGTTGGCTGTATTATTCGAACCTCTACATGTCAGGTCTTGGGAAGAATGGAAAATTCCCTCCCAGATGGTACTAAAAATGCGACAAAATTCCAAGCACTCCTTCTCAGCCTGAGTCTTTGCAAGGAAATCGGTGTTAAAAATCTAGTGGTGGAAGGGGACTCCACCCTTGTAGTAATGTTCTCAGGACTTGACAGATTCACAATTGGAGGTTGGGGGAGTTTTTAGAAGCAACACTAGATCAACTAAATTTTTTTGAACAAGTGATGTTTAACCATACGCTGAGGGAAGGTAATGCTGAAGCTGACAGTTTATCAAACATGGGTGTGACTAGTCCAAATCTCAAAGAACTCAATGTAATAAGGACTTAAATTTTGTGGGAGGTTGGGTGGGCTCTCCCTCTCCCCTTTCTTTATTACTTCTCTACATTGGTTTGTTCAGAGTGCCAGCTGGATGCCAAGGTGGGAGAATGGAAAGGGTTAAGGGGCACGTATACGGGTGTGACAAGGATGTCGATCACGTGGCTTAGGTGACATTTATCTTCCCTAAGCTCGAGGAATTCATAAATATCATTAACTGGAGGCCACTTAATATGGATTAAGCGTGGCACATTTGGATGGTAGTCATTAGTAAGGGTGGTGGCAGATTGGTACCTGGTAGTAATAGAGCTGCAGTGTTTAAGATTGGTAGCTTATTTTCTTTTCTTCATTCATTATGTTGCTTCGTTTGGTTTGTGGCAGTTTTAATGGTAGAATTTATTTTTTTTGGTGGTGGAACTCATGGAAAAGCACTCTCGCTTCATCATAGAGGTCTCTATGGATGGAGTGGTGAAGCTTGGGGTGGACACGCCAATCTCTCTGAAATCATCAGCTAGACAAGCCTCTTTCAGAGAAATCAAAGACCAACAGCTGAAGCAGATTCTCACAAACAGGGATCCGCTGGTCTTGGTGGTGACAAAAATGGTCCTGGGAGTTGGCCATTTGGCCAACAAGGAGTTCAGAAGAGACAACCTTAATATCTCCTCTCGGTTCATGGCCTCTCTTCTAGATAATGGCGAGTCTAAGGCCGAGGCTAAACTATTGCTAGTAAAGATGTTTCGAAAGGACTTGGTGGGTGGTTTAGATGAGGTGTTGAGCTTTATTGTGGAGGGCAAAGGTGTTCCAATGCCAAGTGACTTCGCAATTATTCGAGGATAGGATGAAGTTGTGAAGCTTTTTCTGTTCCTACTTGACTTGAGCGGTCTGACGTTGAGCAAACACAGAATGGTGGTGGTAGTGGCTATCGAATTCTTGAAGAAATTCTCCAGTCTATTGGCGGCAGGTGGTGTCGAGTGGGTAAAGGTCTTCGAAGATTTTGCTGCCTTGAACAACTTTCTATGAGTGTCTTTCTTGTTGATGTTGGTTCTGGTAATTTTAGGTCTCCTATCTCTGGTTCAATGGTATTCTCAAGTTGCGGGGTCTGTAAGTTTGGCCTCTTAATGGCCATTGGGAGAATTTTGGGTGCTTGGGTTATGTCTGTACTCGGATGGGGTCGAACCTTTATGGCCTTCAAAGTTTTTTTTCGACTTAGGCGGTAGGGTGGTGGGTTCTGGTAGGCTAGTTTCATGTTCTAATCGGTTTTGGTTAACTGGGTTTCCTGTTTTGGCTTGTTTTGGCTTGTCTATGGGGTTTTTTTTGGAATAGGTACTTGGGTTGGGTTTTGTTGGTGCTTGATGGCGGATCATTTCCTACGTTTGCAAACATTTCTACTCTCCTTTAATATATATCTCAAAACTTGCATATCAAAAAAAAAAAATTGAATTTCATGAAGTTTTGACCAAGTTAAGGTGGTCAGACATGAGTTTTTATATTTTTTAAAAGTTGTAATAAAAAAATAATAATTAATTATTATTTACTTGGAAAAAAATTACAAAAAATATGCATCACATTTGAACATGAGTCCTCTACTTATGTCTAAAATATTATAAAAAATATTATCATTTTATTGTGGTTAGGTGGTTTACTACTTTTTTCCCCCGAATTTAAGTACTACTATATTGAAATTTCAAATTTTCACCAAATAGATTTCTTTAAAAAATCCTAGTAGTTTAGAAACTACATTCAATTTTCTACAGATTCTATTCTTACATATTTTTGAAATAATATAGATAACTTATTCAATTTTTTACTTCAAGTTGCCTAACTCTAATTTTTCTGAATTTTTTGCCACTTAAGGGCCTATTTTTTCCATGATGATCCTACACATACCCCATTGTTGTGGTTGGGAATCTCATTGCCTTGATTTAGGTAACTTTGATTTTGCATGGTGTTACCTTGACTTGGATAAATACATGGAGTCATTATCATTTTGTTCAAACTTTGAACAACAATTGTATGATTCGCAAACATATCTATCCCAAAGTTTTCCAAGTGTTGATTTGAAATGTTCATGTTTGAAAAACTTGTACTTGGTATATTCACATTTGGCATGTATGGATTTGGTGGGATAATGTTGTTCATTTGAAGACTCATGCATTGATTGTTCAGTTGATAGATTTGTAGGTTTGGACTCAAATTTAAATCTACCATTGGGAAAGGTGTTCCAAAATTTTGACTGGGCATACTCAATTTTTTTGTACCATTGAGGTTTGTAGGAGATAATGATCCCATGTATGGATTGTATAAATGTGAGTGTTTATAATCAATTGGCATTGTAAGGCTTTGATAGTTGGATTGGTTTAGACCGCTCATGATGCATGGATCAAGTTTATATTCTATGTTCTTCTTGTGTTTTTACCTCGTTGAAAAAGTGAACCCCTAAGGAATTTAGGACCAATGATGAGATGAAGGATGAAAAGGGTGAATGATATAGGTGTTGAACTTTTAGGAACTTTGGATCAATGCTAGACTTGTAGTATTTGATTTTGATTGGTTTGATTTGGATAATGAACCTGTAAACCCTAAGATGTTAGACATGATCTTTAGGATAAACTTGTTCAAAGAAGTGATAATTTAACTAAGTGAGTGAGTAAGGACTCATCCAAACACACCTAACTAAATAAATGATTTTGATTTGGTTTAAGGATGTACCCAAGTCTAGATAATGATGTTTCCAAATCTCTAAATTTGTTTGTGGGATGAGATGATAAATGTTTAGAATGGATGAAGTGTTTGATTTTGATCCTAAATGAACCTAACAGGGACCTTGTTTACAAGACCAAGATATTGAAGAACATGCTTTTCTCTAAGAGTAGTTCAAACCAAAAGACCAATTTTTGCATGGAAAACCATAATACAAATGATAACAAGCACATGTGTGCGGTCCAATTGTTTCTTAAATTTTCTTAATGAGTTCATTTCACCACAAACACACTCTTGATTAGCTTTGGAAACTAGATGTCCAATGTCCTAATTCTCTTTCATCCCACAAAGTGCATTATGTGGAAATCAAGGAAATCAAGGAAAATGCTACCTAATGTTGACTTTAGTAGAAGCAAATTGAGATGAAATCCAAATTCTTAGAAGCCTCTAAGGATATGAATCCCAAGGGCAAGCAATAGCATGTGAATTTTTTCAAGGGTATTTGCTTCTCCTAAAGGGTTTGAGATTTGGTGCTCATGTTAAATGTTTGTTTTTCCAATATTTTTTATCAAGCAAAGTGTTTTGTAACCAAGAACAAGTACAACCCTATGGATATTGGCTCCCCTCCACGACACTCACTTATACGGGGCAGCTAAGCATCAACACCCATGAAACTCCCATGGCATACTTTACATTTCTACTAAAAAACGTAAAAGTGGGGCGGATTCAGAATGACCGTTCTTGCACCAACAAATAGATAGGGATTTTGGCCTTTCTAAAAAAAGGGTTTTAATTTGGGAATTTTGTTCATAGGGATTGATCCATGCGGTGAGAGACCATTGTTTCCCTTCTTGTCAGAACCAACTGTGTGATATTGGCTTTTGTTCCAATATCCACTTTTATATTCCAGCTGGAAATACACTTGGCTTTAGTGTGTTACCGGTTGAGTCATTACCTTGGGTGAGTACTTTTTCCCACAAGGTAGGCCCTCTAAGATAAACAAAAGTGAGCAAGTAATATTTGTAACTCGATCAATCTTTGTTGCAACAAAAAGAGAGAGAATGTACGCAATACCCTCCACTCACACTCGCAAGATGTTTTGTTCAATTTTAATCCCAAAATGAAATGTGGAGGCAATTACTCTACCCAACTTAAGATCACCAAAAGGCCTTTTGATTCTCAAGATCACCGTGAGGTGTGAGAGAAGTGCATACATCCTTTTGATGGTATTACTTTGAGTAAGAAATTACAAGACAAAGTAGCATGTGTTCATTTTAAACCCACAAAGCAATTATTTGATTCTTTTTAGACCACCAAAAAGTAATATGGAGATTTCCTTTTTCAATTGTTAATCCTCAAACCAAATCTAGTGAGTTTGTCCTAAAGTTCTTTTTAAGCCCTTTGTAGAAAAATTTGAAATGTTATTTTTAGAGCCCCAAAAAGATGCGAGTTGATCTAAAACAGAAAACTAAAGCACAAAATGGAAGCTCTAAGCATTTAAAAACACTTTATCAACTCCAAATTTAATGCTAAATTTCCTTTTATCTCCAAGATTATTCAAAGATCGTTTCTTATGCTTCAATGTTGCAAGTCATTTGTGTGAACGAAATCCCTCCTTTCTTTTCCTATAAAAAAAAGACCATCATATGAGGATTAAATTATTTAATTAAAATAACTTCAAACAATAAATTGATGTCAATTGGAAAGACTAATGATTTTTAACTGATAAATGACTCATCAATAAGAATCTTACTTTCCACAATCTTTTCACAATATTAAAGCCTTTAGCTAAAATGTTTGGTCATCTAACAAAGATGGGTATGTGCAAGATCATCATGGAAAAAATAGGTCCTTAAGTGGCAAAAAGTTCAGAAAATCAGAGTTAGGAAACTCAATGTAAAAATTTGAATAAGTTATCTATATTATATCTAAAATATGTAAGAATAGAGTTTGTAGAAAATTGAATGTAGTTTCTAAAATACTAGGTTTGTTTAAAAAAAAATCTATTTAACTAGTGAAAATTTGAAATTTCAATGCAGTGGTACTTCAATTTCAGGGAAAAAATAAGAAGTAGGTGTCTGTCTGACTACCCTAACCACAATAAAATGATAATATTTTTATAAGATTTTAGATATAAGTAGAGGACTCATGCCCCGATGTGATGCATTTTTTAAAAAAAATTTTCCAAGTAAATAATTAATTATGAATTTTTTATTACAACTTTTTAAAAATATAAAAACTCATATGTCTGACCACCTTAACTTGGTCAAAACTTCATGAAATTCAATTTTTATTTTTTTAATCCTATAGTATGTGAAGCATTTAATGTGACACATGTTTTGGATTCAAAAAATGTGATACCATTTGAAAGCTATAGATGTTTTTCAATCACCCTATCAATTAGGACTTTAGTGGTAATTTGAATAGAAAATGAATAATAATTACTTATTAAATTCAAAGTAAAGCATAATTTATATTGGTGGAAAGCTAAGAATCTCCTTTAAAAACCATTTTCATTTCATCAATTTTGGGTAAAAAAATAGTCATCAGCCACATACCCATCATATTGCCACTTTTTGGCCCATCATGATCCTACACATACCTAGATCAATGCAATCCAAAATCAGACAATTTATGTAGTGATTAAATGCAGAAAAGAAAAGATATGGTTCCTTTGTCATGATGACATCTCGATTCTCATTGATTGAACCTACAAAAAGCCATAAATGAGTTAGAAACAACAACATTAACAAGATAGGAACAATAGTAATGGTCGGATTTGCACAATCCAATTATCAGAAAATTTAATGATAATAGCAATAGGATTTCCATGAGAAAAATATTTTCCCTCACACATATTCCAATTGCATAGTGCTCAATGGTACGTTCATGGTGAAGTCATTAAAGTCAAGATTTGAAGTACTCTCTAAAATCGGCACAAGCATTTTATAGTGAACTTAAAGAGCTGAGAATATGTTAAGATTTGGTAATTACCCCACTTTAAAGCACCAAGATATGAATTTATTTGAAAGTGAGAGTTCTAGTACTAATTCTCAATTGAATGCAAGTGCCCCAGTGGTGGATGACATGGTAGCAATTATAATCAGTCAAAGAATTTTATATTGGTTTGTGTTTTGGGATATCATTTCTTCACTTGAATATAAAGCTGAGTGTATTGATGACAATGGACGCATTTTGCTTACTCAATCATAATAAAAATCAATGAAATACTTGACCTATTTATGTCATTAAAGATAGAGTATCATCCGATGCTATCAATGGACTGTCAGGCTTACTTTTTCTATGGAATGATTTCATGGAAGTTGTCATAAAGCCTGACAGATTAGTGCTAATGTAGTAGGTGGTGGGCTATATTCAATTAAAAGCAAATGGCATGTCAAAGTCCTGAATATTTTTCTGCTAGTAGAGGCATATTTATGTTGATGGATATGCTCTACTACATACTACATTTCATGAATACGAAATCCATGACTATGAAATCTAGCTCACGAAAGACACCATATGATGCAGCGCCAAATGTTTCATGCCCGCCTACAATTGTAGAGTTAGCTCATCAAGGAGTATGACTTCCACATACTAACCCAATATGACTTTGAGACAGCAAGGTTAGCATATGCAACTTCCAAAATGAAGCTTATAGGTGTGGATAAGGCGGAAAAGTTAATAAAAAAAATGACAATCTTACACAATACGTTGATACAACAATTTAAAAACATCAGATGATAAATGTTCTATTCAATGCATACCAATGAATGAAGGAACTTTAATGGAATTTGCAGGTGTAAAGCTGACTTCTATTGTTCTCTGATAGAGTGTAATGACTATAGGACCTCCGCAAAAGACTAAGGCATAAAAAAAAAGTTTCAAGAAAATGCATTTGGTAGGTGTAAAGCACAACTCTATAATGATTGCAGGACCTACACACAAAAATTTTCATTGAAAAGGCCTAAAAACTTTCAAATAGATAGAAACGTAGGAGAAAAATCTAGTTCACAACCATTCCTAGCATGCTCTCTGCCTACGCCCAACATTTGTGGCTTGAAACGGGATATGGACATCATAAAAATATAAAAGATGTTTTTAAGTTTTCACCCTCAAATATGTGTGTGTTTTGGGCCTAAGGAGTGGAAGGAGTCAATTCGTCTTGAAATTTTTCTTTTTCCAATTTAACATAAAACAAACACCCATCACAACCAACTCTAGACAAGAGGCATAGATTGAAGACTGATAAAGCAAAGAGCTTAATGTCAAAGCCATGGTAGAACATAGAAAGGTATGTAAAAGTAAAGCCCATTTTCCTAACATGAAAGGAAACTTTAAAAATACCAAATTGATTCATCAACCTCTCCCAAACTATAGAGCATCTCAGATTTGTGGGAGTTAGATGAAACCCAACAGAAGCAGATAAATAATCTATTTAGCAAGCTTAATTCTGATAGGAAAGAGATGCGGGACAACATAAATTTCTCCATATTTTTTGTTTAGGACACTATTTTTGAAGACATAAAAAGATTTCTCTAACTATATATGTTGCTCATTTTTTATCATAAATGCAGCCTATTTATCACAAAATAAAAGAACATGCCTGAAGACTACTCCTAGTTTTGGAAATTACTCACAATTGTTGTTGTTTTTGTTGACCCAAAATCCCAACACAGTTATCATACAAAGAACAAATGTGCTTTTTTTTCACTAATAATGGATTGTATAAAACTAAAATCATAGATATCTAAATTTGTTCTTCTGATATTAAGTTGAAAAAGTGACCTGCCCAACTAATGTAAGTGCTATTAATTTCATAGTAGGTTTAAATGGAGACTGTGCAAGCATAGGGAAGGCGTGTGAACTGTTGGACAAAATGCTTGTATGCAAAATGTGAAAGTATAGGGAAGGCATGTGAACTGTTAGACAAAATGATCCTCTAAAATGTGATCTCATGGAATGCAATGATAGCTGAATCTACACAAAAAAGATTCATTGAAAATGCATAAGAAACTCTCAATCAAATATTGGTTGGTGTAAAGTTGCATTCTTCAACCTTTGACCAACATCATCCCCTGTAAAATGAAAATAGAGTAGTTTTTGGAGGATTTAAAAAAAAAAAATTCAAGTGCCAATAGTTATAACAGTGATATGTGTGAGAATGGAAGGTAATGAGTTCATAGCAACGAGGATTCAATGCCCAACAATTGTGCAGTGCTCTATTGATTATGGTGTGGCACAAAAATCAGAGAAAGGAGAGCTTGATCTTGATGGCATAGAACAATTTTCAGATAGCAATATCTAAACATAAAAGATATACAGTAGCGACCCCCCTTCTACAATGATTCCCAACGTCCTAGGTTTCACAAGCAATCTACGCCAATACACTTTGAACAAACTACTGTGTTTGAACTAAATAGGACCAAAATAAGTGAAACAACCTATTGAAATCCTAAAATAAAACCACCACAAATTTCTCTTAAAGTAATATCATGCTTACAAATTGAATTCAATAGATTATAGATTGCAGGCCCAAGTAACCTCTCTTTTTAAAAAAATAATATAAATACATATATAAATAAATAGGTAAACTACAGATTTCATGCATAATCAGGCCCTCCTTCTACTGCCATTAGGTAGACACTAAGTTTCACAAAGTTCAAACAATGAACCACATTAGTATCATTAGTTTGTTTAAAGCAAGCAACACTAGCATCTCTATGAAATACTTAACCATGCTAAAATATGCAAACTAAATAGAACAAAGACAACTAAATGCAAGCACATAAAAACATGACCAAATCCTATCCCATAGTGGATTGGTGCTTCTTTGATGTCGAAAGAATCCCTTTCCCGATCCTTGATAAGCTCCTAGATGAAATGATGAAAAATATGGAAGATGATGACCAAGATGAAGTGCAATATGAATGTGTATCAATGTGCCTAAGATTGTGGAGGATTAAATCAATAGAGATGGTCTCTATTTATAAGAAATTATGATGGAGGATTGAAGAACATGGAGGATGTGGGACAAAACATGAGCCAATGACAAGATGCCACTTGTCAAGATGTGATAGGATGAAGGTTGAACACATTTTGACAAATGTGCCAATAAATGACATTATGTGGCTTTTCAAATTTGAAAGTTGGCTTGTTGGAGGGAGAAGAAAGGGTCTTAAATGTCAAGTGGGAGACATCTAAGAGAGGAGTTAATGCTATGTTGGAGGACAAGACATTTGGAGGGATTTTCAAACTTGGAGGAATATTCCCTTTTTTTATGCCATTTTGAAATTAATTAGGGAATTATTAAATCAAAGAAATGATTTATTGGTGCAAGTTGCAAAATCTAGAGGATTCAAGTGATTAGGATTAAATTAATTAGAATTTGATTAATTTAATAGGAGATTAGGTGATTTTGACTTTTGACTTAGATTTTAGGATTAAAATAAATCAAAATGAGAAGAAAATGATAAAGATTTGATTTATTTAATCAAAGAGGATGATGTTAGTGGTTTAATTAAATAAATTTGATTTATTTAATTAAAAGAAGAACTTTAGAAGGTTAATTAAATAAACTTGATTTATTTAATTAAAGAGATAACCTAGGAGATTAATCAATTAAACTTGATTTATTTAATTGATCAGGAAAATATGATTTAATTAAATATGAGGAATGCATGATGCTAATTTTGCATGTCTACATTATTTAATAATTCTCATAAAAGAATTATTATGTAATATATCCTAACTTAATCATTTGTGCTATCATAAATGTACCTTTTGTCTCAATATTATTTATATAACATGGAAATGGATTCATAGTTCACAAATTCCCATTCTACTATTGACAAGTGCAACTAATAAATTTTTAGTATCATTAATTCCTTCAACTTTGGTCATGTTGGTATCTATAAAATATTATTCCTATCATGGAATTCCTACCCAAATACTACGTATGATGACCTTGACTTAATAAAAATTAAAAAATTCTTGGTCATTGTATATTAAAGGAAGTAGGATGTTTTGGTCTAATGGATGAATTGAAGGGAGAGTTATTAGGTTAAAAATAAAAGGATTTAGAGAGAATAATCCATTAATTTCTAAATATTACTAAAATTCCTTAAATAATTTTATTTGAATGAAGGAAACGAGAATGTGCTAACTACTTAATTCATACTTCCTTCATGTTATTAACATTTGAAAGACTATTTTTTCTTTAGAAAATTAGAAGAATAGGAGGATTGGAATGGTGAGGCACATTTTAATGTATTGGATGCCAAGATCTTAACTTCATATTTTCAAATGTGTATACATAATGAACTAAAAGATAAAAAGGTAATTAGCTACACATTATTCTTTATTAATATAAATATACCCTTGAAAAATATTATTTATAATTCAACATCATTGAAGTAGAGTTTTATTTTATAAAACATAAATAATATAATGACATTACATAACATTATATATTCATTTCTTCTTTTTATGCATCTTGTAAGTTCATTATAGAATTTAGAATCACATTCTTATATGAAAGTGATGTTAGAATATTGTGGCAAGATAATCAAATTAATGTATGTAACTTGATGATAACAAATAAAATTAGTGAATAACATAGGCCTTTAGGGTTAATGGAAATAACTCATCTAATAGCTTATCATTATAAGAAAAGTTGATGCATGTGCCTCTAAAATATTGGATATGAATATTCAGTTTTCCTTTCCCACATGATAATTGAAACTAAGGAGCCATTAATCTTATGGGTAGTGGATATGTAACAATCTAAAAAGAAATATGCATATTATATATAGTATTCTATGTAATAATACCCTTATTATCTTTGGTTTATTTATTTACATTCACCAATTCTTGTACAACTATATCTAATGTGGTGGTGGAGACAAGACCGATATTATGAGTATGGAAAATAGTGAAGGATAACTATATTAAAGTATATAGTAGTAAATAAAATAATATATAATAGAAGATACAATATTTGATGGAATAATCCATGGCCTTATAAAATTTATGTCATGAAGATACCCCACTAATGTCTGATAATAGAGATTCACTAGTTACTTAGGAAATTTAACTTATTGAAGTGCATAAATGAAAACATAATTAGTAATTTTGATATCTTATTCAGGCACATATCCATCGTGACCATAGTCTTCTTGATCACTCAAGTTGGTCTCAAAATGACCACCATTAAAGATGCCATTAGTTTTAGAATGAGAAACTATATTAGTATTGAAGTGAGCAATATTTCTCAATGGAAGATTAAGATTATGATGAGCTCAAGGTATAAATAATAATATGGTGATGGTTAATCAATTTTTAAAAAAAAATAAAAATAGAGGCATATCAAATATGATAAAAAGTGTAAAATATAATGAAATCCGAAGCAATAGTGGGTTGAAAGGCATAAATATGGGAAATATAAATACAAATTTCAAACCTTAAAATAAGAATGCATAAAAAAATCACATAGATGAAATCCTAATTAAAAATAAGATGTAAAAATTAGGAAAGGGTGGATTTGAAAACCCTACTAGTGATAAGAAGCCCTAGGAAGAAAAATACAATGTAAGAGTGGGTGTGTTCACCAAAATGTAAAGGAAAATAAACTTTCCCTAAGCCTAATGGAGGTCAATCCAATAGAATGCAAATGTATGTGCATATACATTAACCTAGATTAATAATTGATAAATTTGTAGGAATATATAATTTGAGATTAAATACTTAATTTATAAATGTAAATGTGAATAAGGTTAATTGTAGTTAGTTCTTTTCTCAAAATTGAACAACTCTATTGTAGTTTTGGACTATATATATTTGAATATTTCAAATAGGATCTCTATGCTTGTGTGTTGCCTCAAATTTTTTAAAGATATATATCTCTATTTGATTAAAGTCTACACCTCTTAACCACTTCCATGTTTATTCATCTATTCTATGATGCTTACCATCATTCATACAACTTGTTCAATCCTACTCTCCAATTCCTAAATTGTTTGACATCAACTCTACTTTGAAGATTGGTGATATTTAAAAATTTCTTTAGAGGGCTACCAAATCTCTAGGGGACAAGTTATCCTAGGTCAACCTCTAAAACACATTTCTTTAATGTTTATTCCAATGATTGAACACAAGAAGCTTCAATCATGTAAATGAGCATCCCAGGACATTATTATGCATTTTTTTAATTGAACAAAATTGAAATTTTCTTTGAATAGTTGCTCCTTGAACACTATAGGATGAGAGGATATTTGTATATGAGAGAACATAAAATAAATAAAATGGAATACTTCCAAATATAAGGACACAACAACAATTCACACAAACATGTGTTTTGTCAACTCACAACTAGTGAAATAGAGAAATACAAGATAGATTGAATTTAAATTTTAGAAATTCAAGAGTAAGACCTAGGACAAGTAAACAATAATGTGTATATAAAAAATTGTTATTTGAATATGTGATGTAATAAACATAAAATGTATGTAAAGATGTGCAAAAATAGATAAATCAAACTCAAAATTTTCTTTTTTAATTACATTAAACCATTCTCCCAGTATACACATAAAAATAAAGAAGAATAGACAAACTCTACCATTACAATATAAAAAAAAGCATTGCAAAAAATATATATATATATAAACATCTTTCTTTAACTTTTGGTATTAACTTGAATTACAAGACTGCTTAAAAAACATTTACTATGTATGTAATCAGATATTTCCAAATCAATTTTTGCCCATATTTTTGCCCATTATAAATGTGAATTATAACGTAGTTTGCAAGAACTCCTTGTATTCCATTTTACATATTATATACACGTGATAGAGATTGAGGCGATGCAAAGCACTTGAACTAATGCATTAGGTGGTCCGGCAGACAAATGGTCGGTTCATGCTCCCGTCGTGTCAGAGATGGAGCACGATATGGTCTCAAATTGGGACACCCTCTTAAATCTATCTTTGTCAGAGATGGAAGTTCGCCAATTTTGGAGGGTACTTCTTCTAGTTTCTTACAAGCGAACAAACTTAACAGATTGAGTGAGTGGAGTTTTCCTATAGTGGAGGGCAAGCTTTTCAATTTCATGCAATAACTTAAATCTAAATGTTTTAAAGAAGTAAGATTCCCAATGCTAGGAGGCAATTCTTTCAGTTCTAGAGAGCTGCCCCTCAATTCTGTTAAAGCGCTAAGTTCCCAAAAGCTGGGAGGAAAGGTTTCTAACTTGCAGCAGCCATCTAAATTCAAGAATTCCAAAGACCTTAATTTCCCGAAGCTTGAAGGCAATTCTCTTAAGTTAATACACTCTGTCAGATTCAAATGTTTTAGGGAACTCAGGTCTCCAAAACTTGAGGGCAATTCTTCCAATTTCTTACAGCTTGTTAATATCAACTCCTGTAAAGAACTTAATTGCCCAAACGATTTTGGCAGATTTCTCAAGGAATTCCCGCTACAAATGCTCAATCTACATAATGAACGCAGCTCACATACTTGCTCAGGCAGCTCCTGTATTTTATCCCATTCATCTAATATCAAAACCTTGAGACCAGTTAAATGATCCAGCTTTTCGGGTAATTTCTGTAGATATTTCAATTCTTTTAAATCCAATTCTTCCAAGGAAGAGTTTTCGATTATTTAGGTGGGCTTGGCTTCCTCGCAGTGAGATTGTGCAGTTGCTCTCATTACCCGTAGCTTCTTGGGCAGCTGCATCCATGTTGCCATTCTATTGTAAGGAACTTCTTCCATATATAAATAATCTATGAAAGAGAGAAAAATAGGTGGGGGACGTAGCGAGGACTTGCCTGATACAAAGTCACACCATCTTTAAAGACAGGGCCATGGAACACAGTCAATCGCTCAAGCGACTCTAAATTTGGTGGCCATAAAGCAGAAATGTCGCCGCCGAGTCGGAGAAATCTGAGTTCCTTAAATTTAGATGGTTTTTGGCCTGATCTTGAAACTTTTATCCGGCTTTCCAAACCCAGAATTCTCAACGAATTTTTCAATGAATATAACTGCTTCTCATCAACTTCATGCCCAGATTTAGATTCCTCCTTGCCGAGCCAAACTCCTTTAATTTGTTTGAGCTTCTGCAAAGGAAGAATATATTTCAATAAGGTTACTGAAGAGAGATGCAGCGATGTTTTTTAATCCTGTAGCTTTATACAAAATCAAACACATACCTCATTGTCATGTGCGACTTCCAGCCAGGACTGTACATCCATAATTCTGTTGCCTTGAGACATGGTTCGCCCTTTTGCTCGAATAATGTCATGGACAATCAACTCGTCTGCGTCGGACGTCTTCATCAACGCCGCCTCGTGGAGAAGCGTCATGTCCTCAGCTCCGACAATATACTCCACATCTTGACGCCTCCAGTTAACAAAGAAGCAGCAAATATCCAAAAACGCTTCTCGCGTAGATGCTTCCAGCTCATTATACACCGAATTCACAAGACGTTCGCTCAGATTTTCTCCTTTGATATCCTCTCCTGCCTCTAAAGCTTCAAGTATTTGGGTACATCTCTCTATTTTGTAGTTCTGCTTACGCAAACGAGCACCAACAATTTGTAACACTAACGGAATCCCTTAGCAAATCTTCAAGGCTTTTCTGAAGCTGTCTGTGTCTCTGTTGATTGTATTATGAAGATCACCTCTTAGCAAAATTTTGATTGCCTCTTCTTCGGGGAGAGTACCCACGCGATGCTCACGACGTTCAAGGCCGGCGTCTATGAGCATATCCGTGACACTCAGATTTCTAGTTGTAACCACTATTCTGCTCCTCTTCGGAAGGCCTGTTAAGCTTTTTGGGAGAAGCTCGCGCAAGTCTTCTGCGCGAAGAGCATTGTCGATAAAGAGAAATACCGGCTTGTTTCTTTCGACTTGGAAAGCGCTGGTGAGATGATCTCGACCCTCTGCACTGTTTCTCAATGTTACATTCCTGTCATAAGTATATGCTTGTAAGGCGTCTTTCAATATTTGCTGCTGCATACATTTTATGTCATTTCTGGAGCGGTCTTCTTTGATTTCGACTCCTGAATAGTTGTGATCTGTTAGATCTAAGTCCGCAATAACAGCGGTAGCGAGCGTGGTCTTTCCTATGCCCCCAAATCCATAAATAACTACAGCCAATGGGGATTCTTTTTCAGTTTTCATGTCGAGCAACATTATTACTTGTTTCTTCTGCTCTTGGAAGCCAACTGCCCATGAGACCCCAGAAGAATTACGCTAATAACAACATATGTAAATTTTGATGCAAACATGACTTGTAAATATAGTTGAAAAGTTTGGAAATAGAGAGTTTCTATATATTTACCTGCATAATCTGGATAAATAGGCTGCCATGGAGGGAAGGCAACAGGCTGCTGATGATGTATTTGTATTGCTACTCTCAATGTAAGATCTTGGTACAATTGATTTACTTTCGATTGTAGAGTAGCCAATCTTTTGGAGTCCACAGAAGCCTCCAAAAACCTGCAGTAGGGACAATTTCTAATCACAATAACCATGTATAAAGGACGATACCACTAATAGAACTCACATTAAGTTCAAATATTTAACCATTATAGACATTTTACCGGAAAAGTGTTCTGGATTTTATTTGAGAAGCGCACATCATGGATCCTTCCACGATCAATGTAATCGCCTCACTCAAAGTCTGGTCTTCTTGTGGCATATCATACTTCAACTTTCTTATATGCCCAGCAAGCTTAACCATTTGTCTTAATAGTTCTATGCATTCAATCCGGTTTTCATAGATTTGATCAATCTGGTCTAGCAAGAAAGCTACAACCGCTAACCCTTCTACCACCCAATGGACCTTCCCCACACTTTCCAATATTTCTGCTATAACTTGTCTGTTTCCTTCGTCTCCCTGCAAATAGAATCAGCGTTAATTCCAACCCCTTTCAAATAGTTTCAATATACTGTTAACTAATCTTAAATTCAGAATAAAATTAAACAACAATTACCTTCTCCAGCTGAGTATGCTTATTCACAAATTCGAGGAATACAGATCCACTTAGGAGAAAGGAAGTCCATAATGAATTTGTTCTACCATTCGGTGTATCAGAAAGAGTTTCTGAACTAGTGCTTCACTTTAACGTCTTTTCTTGTTTTGACTGCATTTACAAACAGGACAATGAGTCAAACGCAAAAAGAAATGAACATTTCTTATGATTACGGTTGAAAGTGAATCACAGACTAACCCGGCTGTCTTCAAGATACTCCAAGAGCTTGTTGATAAGATCAATCAAATCATCAACGTCGCCTGCATTTTTTACGGTTTCAAAAAGGCTGATACAGTTTTCAACCGTCGGTAGCGGCAGCTGACGCGACGGCGGCTCCATAGGTGGCGGCTGAGCAAGTGAGGGTGTTTGATCAGGAGGCGACGAAAGCTTAACAGGCGCGGCTCGCTGAACAGGTGGTAGTGGCTGATTAATGGGCGCGGGAGGAGGCGTCTGAGTTGACAGTAGTGGCTGAACAGGTGGCGGTTGAAATGGTGGCTGCGAAGGTTCAACGGACGGTGGCGACAGTAGCTCAGGAAGCGCTGGAGGCTGAACAAGTCTTTCCGAAGGCTTAACGGGGGACGGCGGCGGGGGCGTCTCAACAAGCGTCGGTGGCTGAACATGTTCAGGTTGAAAAGGTGGCTGCAAAGGATTAATGGGCGCTGCAGGTGGAGGCGGAGGAAAAGTCGGAGTCGGGGACGGGGGCGGGGCCGTGCCCGGGATTGGAGGCGTGGGCTGGGGTTCCGCCTGGGCTGGGGGCGCGGGCTGGGGTGCGGGCTGGGTCGGGGGCTGCTCATTTTCATTTGGTGGGGGCTGCTCAGTTTCAATGGACGTTCCGCTTTGGTTTTCTTCCTGAGGTTTCTTTCCGAAACAGGAACCCATGGTAAATGCAAGCAAGATTAAACGATGTTTCTCAAGTAAACGTTGAATGCTTTATAGGCAGTATATCTCGTTACATTCTATATATTTTATTTCGTTTACGTGTTGTTTGGATTTGGGATAAGTTCTTCATTTTTTTATTCATAATTGAGGTGGCTTTGGCAGCTGTCGAAAGAATATTGTGGAGCATATTGAGGACGCTTTTCAGAGCTGTAATAAGCATAGCATAAGCCTTAAATAACAGTATATGCCGGGAAAGAACATTATGCTTCCGTGCTCTTGCATTGTTGGGATGCTTAAATTTTTGGAATTGAATATTAAAAGTTATTAAAGTGGAGTTGTTTAATCAATCGAATATAATTAATGAGACTAAGAGATTGTTTATTGATCAGGCTATTCGTTAAGAGGACCAAATTATGAGGTCTCAGATCTGAGCAATTATAAAACATGATTGTGGGAATAAAAGCATCTAAGGAAAATTATTTATTTTAAGTGCTCATGTTAAATTATTTATATTATATTTTAAATAAATATTATATTAATATTTTTATAATTTTATGAAACAATTATTTTATTTTTAAAATATAAAAAAAATTGATTATTTTATTTTATTTATAAATTTATTTTATGATT
Source organism: Sequoia sempervirens (assembly GCA_007258455.2). Lineage (NCBI taxonomy): Eukaryota > Viridiplantae > Streptophyta > Pinopsida > Cupressales > Cupressaceae > Sequoia > Sequoia sempervirens. The sequence continues at coordinate 1,547 of VDFB02166859.1, read as the reverse complement.
TTCAAAAATTTAAATGAAAATAAATTAGATTAGTGTATTAATTTATTAAATATGTCAAAATAAAATAGATTAGTGATAATAAGAAGTCTTAATAAGATGTTCTAAATTTATCTAAGAGGATGCGAAATGAATAAAATTTAGTGCCTCCAAATATAAGGGCACGACAAAAATTCACTCAAATGTATTTGGTCAACTCACAATGATTAGTGAAATGAGTAGAAACAAGCCAAACTAAATTTAGAATTTAGGCATTCAAGTGTTAGAACTAGGAGAAATAAACAATAATGGATGTACTAAAGAATGGATACTTGAATGTATGATGCAATAAATGTAAAATGTATGAGACGATGTGTATAGATGAATAAAGTTCAAAATTTAAGATTGTAATTACATTAAACAATTCTCCCATACTAAAAAGTATATAAAAATTGGCATAGATATCTTAATTCCACCATTACAATATCCAAAATAAAATACAAAAGAACAAAATATAGACATCCTTTTACACTATTAACAATATCTTGAATTACAAAAATTCTTAAAAATAACTGAAAACTAATCCTATATTTAATCATTTAAATTATTTTGTATTTAAAACAAATAAATTAATTATGTATGCAACAAGATATTAGCAGATCAAATTTTTCCCGTCATAAATGTGAATTATAATATAGTTTACGCGTACTCCTTGTATTTCATTATCTGTTGTGTAAAAAGATGCGCTTACATAATATATGCACATGAAAAGAGATTGACGGGATACAAAGTAGCTGAACTATTGCATTAGGTGGTCTGGCAGAAAAATGGTCGGTCCCTGTGTCTTTCGTGTCAGAGAAGGAGCTCTATATGCTCTCAACTTGCGACATCTTCATAAATCTATCTTCGTCTGAGATGGAAGTTACCCAATGTTGGAAGGTACTTCTTCTAATTTCTTACAAGCGAATAAACTCAACACATTCAGTGACTCCAGTTTTCCTATAGTGGAGGGCAAGGTTGCCAATTTCATTCAATAACTTAAATCTAAATGTCTTAAAGAGGTAAGCTTCCCAATGCTAGGAGACAATTCTTTCAGTTCCAGAGAGCTGCACCTCAGTTCTGTTAAAGAGCTGAGTTCCCAAAAGCTGGGAGGAAAGGTTTCCAACTTGCAGCAGCCATCTAAATTCAAGACCTCCAAAGACCTTAATTTCCCGAAGCTCAAAGGAAATTCCTTTAAGCTAACACACTCTGCTAAACTCAAATATTTCAGGGAACTCAGATCTCCAAAAGTCGAGGGCAATTCTTCCAGCTCTTTACAGCTTGTCAATATCAACTCCTGTAAAGAACTTAATTGCCCAAACGAGTTTGGCAGATGTCTCAAGGAATTCCCACCACAAATGCTCAACCTACATAATGAACGCAGCCCACATACCTGCTCAGGCAGCTCCTGCATTTTATCCCATTCATCTAATATCAAAACCTTGAGGCCAGTTAAGTAGTCCAGCTTTTCAGGTAACTCCTGTAGACTTTCCAATTCTTTTAAATCCAATTCCTCTAAGGAAGAGTTTGGG